>FIZR01002551.1:0-12187 GCA_900060175.1 Ferrisia virgata
TTTTTCTTTTTTTTTTTTTTTTTTTTTTTTTTTTTTCATGATTATTTATTTTTATTTTGAAAGCGAACTTCAACGTAATCGGATTAAAAGCGAAAAATACGAAGGAATATTATTTAAACGTTACACTAATCTGAAAATACGTGTACTCGGTCGTAATGCCGTAGTATCTCATGTTTTCTCTGTTTATTTTCCGCATTATTCGACGAGCACACACACACACAAACGCCCTGCACCCTGCAAAACTGCGAACTTACTTCCATAATGTAACGGAATTGGATTGCATTTTATTACTCACGCTCGGTACTCGCGACTTATGTCTTAAGTGATACGTACACGTAGATAGTAGGTAGGTTCCCATCTATGATTTTTTTTTAGGTATGGCTGACGAATATCAGTATCATGAACTTTATTGTTGGTGTTGGTAAATGGGAAAATCTAAATTTATCTACCCTATCGTTCCGTCTCTTCATGGATTCTTCATTTTGAGATGAGCTCGTTTATTGTGTTGCAAATGTTAATAGTGTTCAATCAAAAAAAAAAAACCTTTTTCAGCCTGATTTTCATGACATATCGCAATCATGAGAATTGCGAAAAAGCAAAAAAGCATCACGAGCAAAACTTTATTTAAAAAAAAAACGACCAAAAAAACATATATTTCGGACTGTAAAGAGGTGAAATGGGGCTGAAATGTCGTGACACCCCCCCCCCACGCATAGGGACATCTAGAGCATCTAATTAATGTACCTACATTCCTAATTTCAAGTTCCTAGCTCAACTTGAAGGGGAGTTATGCAAGGAACAAACTCAAAAATAAGAAAAAAACAACCAAAAAACCAGATCTTTGGGGTTGCAAAGGAGTGAAGCAGGCGACTGAAGTGTCGAGAGAGACACCCCCCCCTCCGGCACATCAAGTGTCCTTACTTAATGTACATACCTAATTTCAAGTTCTAGCTCGATTTGGAGGGGCCAAAAATAAGAAAAAAAAACAATAAAAAACCACATATTTGGGGCCGTGAAGTGGTAAAATGGGTCTATAAAGTCGAAGCCCCCTCCTCACCCGCAAAGGGACATCTAGAGCACCTACTTAATGTACATTCCTAATTTCAAGTTCCTAGCTCAACTTGAAGGGGAGTTATGCGAGGAACAAACTCAAAAATAATAAAAAAACGACCAAAAAACCACATCTTTGGGGTTGTAAAGGAGTGAAGGGGTCGGCTGAAATGTCGAGAGAGGGACCCCCCTACGGCTCATCAAGTGCCCTTACTTAATGTACATTCTAAGTTCCTAGCTTAATTCGTAGGGGCTAAAAATAAGAAGAAACAAAGAAAAAAACCACATATTTGGGGCCATGAAGTGGTAAAATGGGGCTATAAAGTCGAGGCCTCGAAAGGCACATATAGTGTCCCTACTGAATGTACATAACTAATTTCAACATCCTAGCTCAATTTGGATGTACTTATGGAAAACAACCAAAAAATCACATATTCAGAAATATGAGGGTGCGCAATGGGGGTGAAAACTCGAATTTCCCCCCTCCCCCGAAGGCAAAGGTACATCTATGGCTCCCACTAAATGTACATACCAAATTTTAATTTTCTAGCTCAATTTGGAAGGGTGACAGGTGAAGAGCAGCTCTTTTTCAAGGTTAAAAAGGGAAACCCCTCATATCTCCCTCCTGATTGACCTAGGAGGCTAATTTTGGATATGTTATGTAACTTTGGATTGTCTTTATATTCGTTCAAATACGAACAATGATGGCCCTTTCAGCCATTCATCACTCCTTCACCCAAATTTGAGCATAACTGAATTTCGCCCCCATGCCATCTTCTATCGAAAATATCGCATCAGCCTCCAATTTAAGCCTTTAAATTTAAAATGAACTAATAATAAATATCTGACAAACCGAAAAACTGTTTCAATAGTCTTTTAGGACTCCAAATAAGATTTACTCTATCAAATCTGCCACCAATCTAAGCCTATTTCCCAAATTTGATCGATTTTGGCCAGTATCAAGCTGAAAAAATGATTTTTAGGTTGTAAAAAAACTAATAAATTGGTATCTGACATGGCTAAAATTGGTCGTAATGGTCTTCTGGGATCTCTGAACGGATTTTATTAATATTCAGCGCCCCTCAACCACCTTAGGTCGACTGTCTGAGGTGTGGGAATAATGACGCTGGTATAGTTGAGGACAGTCTGCATATCATATTCGGCTGCCCTGATGAAACCAGGAAGAAAGCCAGGAACATCCTGAGAGCCGACCTGCAACTCGCTGGGGAGTGGCTGTGTCCTCTACCGGAATTGCTCCTGTATGGAGGCCGACCCTTTGCGATCTTTGCCAGGGAGCCATTGATCGAGAAGAAGTACCAGCCTGTGCGTCAGCAAGGTCGACCCTTCAAGTATCCGAACGCAGTCACGAAAGCTAGCTAGCAGTGAGAAAGGTCCTATAGAGCGGGACATGGTCCCCGTAGGTATACTAGCAAGATCAATGCAGCCAATATATCGAACGTAGCCACCTAAGTGTTTCTCAAATCGACTCATAAACCCCAACTTGACATCGAAAAACACACAGACTTGACCAAAAAGAGAGATTTTATTTGTAAAACCGGACTTCGACCAAAGAAGAGATACTGTGATTATGTTAGTATTAAGGAAACTTTTTATTTGTTGTAAAGACGAAGAGTCTCAAAATTTTTTCAAGTTAAGTTACATTTAAGGTTAAATAAAATATTGTAAATTCGAAGAGACTTAGTTTTAAGACTGGGATGATCCGTACGAAGCGATAAAGTGAAAACTATATTATCAATGAAAACCAGCGAGGGGGGTACCAACAAAATTCGTTTTGGGAGGGCTGAAAGAACATTAAGACAATTTTTGACCATGCCAGATATTTATTTTTATTTCATTATTTTTTTTCCAAATTTTAAAATCATTTGCTATGCTCGATACTGACCAAAATCGCTCTTATTCGGTCAATCGGCTGAGTTTAGCGACGGATTAGATGTATATAAGTGGAAATGAGCTCAGATCAAAATTCACTTTTGCTCCATTTTGAGGGAGGGGGGGGGGTGAAGGGTCAAAAACTCTAAAATTGTTTCTTGTTGAGTCGGTTGTTATAGAACCCAAACTTGTATAAAATATTCAAAAATCAACCTCCTAGGTCAATTAGGAGGGGAGATATGAGGGTTTTCCTCCTTTTTGATCTGAAAAAGAATTCTTCCTTCCCCGTCTCTCCACCAAATTGAGCTAGGAAGTTGAAATTTTATATGCACCTTCAGTAAGAGCTCTAGATGTGCTTTTCGGTGGTCCCGACTTTTCAGCCCCATCGCACCCCCTCACAGCCTCAAAAATGTGGTTATTGGGTCAGGTTTTCTCGTTTTTCTCATTTTTTGAGTTTGTTTCTCGCATAACTCTCCTCCAATTAAAACTAGGAAGCTGAAATTTGATATATGCGTTTAGTAGGGGGCCTAAATGTGCTTTTTGAGGAGTCTCGAATTTTTAGCCCCTATTACACCTGCTCACAGTCCTCAATTCGTGGTTTTCTGCATGTTTTTTCTGATTTCAAAAAGTTTGTTCCTTCCATAACTCCGCTGCAAATTGGGATAGGAAAATGAAGTTGGTTATGTATGGTCAGTAAGGACCTTACGTGTGCTTTTTAGCCTCGTTGAACCCTTTTCTATCCTCAATACTGATTAAGAAAAAAGCAATGATTTTTTTTTTAGCATTACGATAGACTATGCATATATCTGTGTAATATTCGTCTCTCTTCCTGTCCTCCTTTCACGTTCCTTTGCATCACATTTTCTAGTTACTGCCGATGGAGCATGAAAAACTGTCTTGGTTCAATGTACCTTACTTATTTGTTACATTCTTAGATTCCTAACCTCGTAATAACTTTAAGTTCCTAGGGGAAGAGAGGTTCGATTATGTCTAAAAAGTAGAAACATGAAGCTGTTTTGAGGAAAGTTCAGGGTGCTGCATTTTTGTTAGGAAACTACACAACCGCATTGACCTTGCAATAAGAAATGTTTGTGCCTTTCGAAAACTATACAATATGTTCGAGATGCTGTCAGTGTATTGTATGATGTCCCTGTAGTAGCAGATTACCCCTTTGGCGAATTTATACTTACGTCTGTGCAGAGAGAGAATAAAAATAAAAACGAATTGAAAATCTTTCTGCTTTGGAATTAAGAGTAAAATTAATGCAATACCATATATTTTATGCAGTTAGTGTTTAGCTTGCCTACCGCCTGGATATGTGATGTGTATCAGTACATAGCCATCGAATGATCATTCGTCATTCATTGCGGTGCCCAAGTCTAATTATAGTACGAGTGCTGTACGTATAGCTAAAAATGAATATATATATATTTTTTTCGACAAGAACTCGCCGTAATATATACGTACGTGGTTATTAATCGCGCCGAAACACATCGTGTGTACCATATTACATATATGTATATATTCGTATAAATATATTATATGTACCTATTATAAAAATGTCGATGAATAATGCGATTTTAATTACAACGTGTCTAAGCGCACGATTACAGCCGAGCGACGACGACACAACGAAACGAAAAAAAGGAAAAAACCGTTTACTCTGGCCATGGCTTAGCATTTGCGTATACACATACGATAAAGAAATCCATTAATTTCACGTACAAAAATATATTATGTGGCCAGCGATATTTGTAAAATATATTTAATATTCGATCACAAAACGATGGAAACGTTTGTTTGTTGTGTTCTATCTCCTTTCTCGTCTGTTCGTTTTTCTTTCTTTCTTTTTTTTTTTTTTGACGCGAAGATAAAAATCTTTTAATTTATTGATTGATTCGTTTTAATTGCGAGTTACTAGCAGGCGGGGCTCTTAACACAGGGGTGGGGTCGCTGGTATCTATAGTATTTGGAGGTTTTATCCGGCTTGTATATAAATCTATTGTGTTTAGTATTGCGCTGGCATGTTCGTCGTTGAAATATCTAATAAATTTCCAACCGAAATGCTGGACAAGGTAAATTAGATTGTTGTACTGTCTCTGTCTATCATTCTCCCTCCGGCCCACCACACCACACCGCCTTTCCCACCAAATAACTTGTCGTTTGGTTGCTCGGACTGTAGCCATATGCTATGGTGGTCTGGTCCCGCTCCTCATGCAACTTGTTTTCTTTTCCAGTTGTTTTTGTTTCGTTTGTGCCGATTATTATAGGTGACAGGTATTTGGTACTGGTTTTGACGCTCTGCAGATGACGTCGATTTCGATTCCGAGAAAAGTGTCAACGTTTAAGCGTTTTATCGTGACTTTTTACGATGATTTTTTTTGGAGGAAATTCTGGCTGTGGAAGCGTAGCTGGGTGCTAAAGCATGAAAAGAACGAGATGGTTCGTACAGAATTGCTTCGATGGTGCAAGAAGGTACGTTTTGATCAGTGAGAGAGTGGCTGGGTTGCTGCTTCATTTTTTGAGGTAGTTGGAGACAAATCAAAGGTTGTGTTCGAAGAATAATTGTATATTTAAACTCAGCGCTGAGAATCCACGTGTCATTCTGTTTTTCCATTTTTTTGGACTATGGTCCTATTCAGAGAGCTGGTGGAGGTGTTGGGTGGAGTTGAATGAGAAAATTAAATCAAAAGCGTTTTCATATTAGTAAGAATTGGTATTTCATCTCAATTTTTTCATTTTTTTGAATTTTTAGCAATATTGAGTTCCTCTGTGACACCCCTTCCCACCGTTTTGAGATCTCATTTTAAAAATCAAACGGTTAGAACAAGCATGAAAAATTCTTTGATGGTAATTTTTTCAGATCATTAAAAGGTAAATAGCTTCAAACGTTCGTGCTCGAAACTCAAAACGGAACATCGAGCTTCCATCTCAAAAGTTTAGTTTTGAACTTTCAAAATTATGACCACTGCTTTCGATTTTCCTTTCAATTCCTCAGAAAACCGCGCAAGCAGGTTCATCTCAAGTGTAACCAATCGCAAAGTATGAATCTTCTAGTTTAAGCCGTTTGGCGAAGAATCTTTTTTGTCAGCTCCTCACAAATCCCTCTTTCAGTGTCTGAATCACCACCGAGAGGAATTTGCGAAGCAATTGTTGAGCAAATTCAGAAACGACAATTCAGATTTGGATCATTTTAATTTGAAATTAGCCTGAAATTAGTTGAATTGTGATTAGTGACAGGATTGGAACTTTTTTTTATAGTGGATGGAGGAGTGAGGAATTGATAAAAATATGAGCTTGAGTTGTAAAATTTTAAACTCATATTTTGTCCGATTTTGCTTGTATTTATTTTGAGAAAAATTTCACTGTTTCAGAAATTTGAAACATGGTTTAATAGTGAGGGAAAATTTTGATGATTTAGATATTTCACGTATAAAAAAGTTGGTGATCAGCGCTCCTAACGGAGAAGTCTCGAGTAACTCTGCACAAAAAATTTCAGTCATCCTCTTTCTGTTGTAAAGCTGATTGCTCGTACAAAACACCTTCGCATGAATCTGTTGGGGGGGGAGATGGAGGAGTATCAACAATACCCGTTCTGAGATTCCAGGTGACCATTAAGACTATTTTTGGGGTTGTGAGGTATTCAATTATATTTATTCTTTTCGTCTGTGGCTTGAATCGTTTATCGAGTGGTAGACGTGAATTGGTAGTGTGTTAGGTATTATCAGCGGGGATGGTCTCATTACAGAATTCAGCTATTCCCAAATTGGGGAGCGGGAACGGAGAGGCAAAAGTCACGAAAACTGTTCGTTTTGAAACTATTCAATAGAGTATCATGATTTGTATGACGTATCCAAAAACCAGCTTTATGCCTCAATTAGTAGAAGGGATATGAGGAATACCACTGTTTTCTGAATCTTGAAAAAAGTGGGTTTCTCATAACTTTTGTCCCATTCGAGTTATGGGTATGAAATTGGTGTGTTGATCGAGTAAGTTCCCCGGGTATACCTTTCGAACGTTTCCACTTTTTAATCGCTTTATATACCTTTGTGGCTCCAAAAAAAGGAATTTCGAGTAAGACTGGGTTTGGTTTTGTCCATTCTTAGTTTGGTTTTCTATATCATATTGTCAGGGAAAACCAAGCTGTTACAGACTATCAATATGCGCTGGGTGAGGAGGGGGAGGGTATTAACATAATCTGTGTTGGGGTCCTAAAGCACCGTTGAGACCGTTTTTGCCCGTGTCAAATATTTTTAATTTATTATTTGAATTTTTTTACTTTTTGATATTTCATTTTTTATTTCTGAAAACTAAAAATTATTTGCTCAGTTCGATACAGACTGAAATCACTCAAATTTGAGCACTGAGTTTAGTTTGGTGAAGGATTTGATTTTCTTGATGGTGGTTGACGTTGGGTCAAATTCAGTTGTGCCCAAATTTGGAGGAAAGGATGCTGAGAGACTAAAATGACAACAATCGTTCCTTTGTGAGTCAATCGATACTGCATCAAAAGTTATATATATCATATTCAAAAATCCCTCTTCCAGGTCAATTGGGAGGGGAGATGTGGATGGTTTACCCATTTATGACCTTAAAAAAAAAGGCTGTCACACGCATCTCCTTCTCCTCTCCCCTTGAACTGCGAGATTGAAATTTGGTATGTGTTTAAATTTGATATGTAGATTTAGTAGCAGTCCTAGACGTGTCTTCTGGGGGTTTCAATTTTTGGAGCCCTGTTGTATCCCCTGACATATCCAAAAAAAAGTGGTTTTTGGTTGGTTTTTCTAATGTTTTGAGTTCATCCCGTGCATATCTCTCCTCAAAATTGAGCTAGGAAGTTGAAGTTTAGGATGTAGTGGCTTTCGGTGGTTTCAATTCTTCAGATCCCTTGTACTTCCACACAGCTCCCCGAATAGGTAATTTTGTGGGCGAGTTTTTGTCATTTCTCGAGCTTGTCCCACGCATTTTTACTCTTCAGATCGAGCTATAAGGTCGAAAAGGTATTCTCGGATAAGTATAGCGAAATGTCCTTGATCTCAGATTTTCAAAATTTTCAAAAAACATCATTGGGTGTCCCCCAGAAAAATTTTAGGGTCGAAAAATTTTCTCCCACCCCACCCTCTTTGCCTAGCATAGATTTTTTTTTGAAAAAAATCTCTATTCGTGCGTATTTGAGGAAAAATTATGATTTTAATCTTTCAGAGGGATGATGGGTCCATCAGCGTGAATTTTTACAAAAGTTCAAAATTTTTCACTCCAAAGGAGGGAGGTGGAGACATTAAACGAAAGGAAATTTTAAATACAGATCGGAGGGGGGGGGGTACATAAAATTTTTCTCGAACAAGTATGTGTTTTAAGAGCAATAATTTTTAGAACATTTTTTCAATTTTTTTTTCTGAGATCTGGGCCATTTTTATAAACTCTAAAAATGTGTTTTTCTCAGAAATAATTGATAACACGCTAAAAATGAATAGAAGTAAACTTGTTCAGCGTGAAATTTCATATCAGATTGCGTCATTAAAATTTTGACCAAGGACATAATTACAAAATTGTGGGCGTGGGCGCGGGGTGATAGGGGAGGGGGAGTAAAGGTTCAAAATACGAATGAGAGGTTTGAACGAAAAATAAATGTCGGATTCGTACTCAGCGTGTCTGAATCGCTCGAAAAACACTCCTCTTCTAATATTTTGACCCATTTTCAACATAAGAAAAAATTGTAGTTTTGTTCAAAGATGTCAATTTTAAGTTAAGGCGGCAACTTGACTTCAATTGATACCTTATGTTGAGCATTGTTACTGGTGCAAAAATTTAGTGGTATCTCTGCACTAAAACAAGGTATTAATTGAAGTCAAACAGTGAATCTGATTTCATTATCGTGTTCAGGAGGTTCGATTTATGTTAAAACGTCACCAACATCATCAACCTAGGTATTACCCCATATTTGGAGGAGGGGGTCCTTGGGCCCCAAACGATTTTATATCGACAATTATAGTAAATGTACAAAATTTCAAAACTCTGTCGTTATGAATTGTTGTTCGGTATTAATATGGAAGTTGGTCGCCTTACTTAAAATTGACTTTTTTGAACTAAATTGCAATTATTTCTAATGTTGAAACTGGCTCAAAATATTAAGAGAGGAGTGTTTTTCGACTGATTTGGACACGTTGAGTACGAATCCGAAATTTATTTTTCGCCCAAACCTTTCGTTCGCATTTTGACTCTTCACCCCCCCCCCGCCCCTGCACTCGGCCATGCTCACAATTTCACAATTATGTTCCTCGGTCAAAATTTTAATGACGAAATCTGATACGAAATTTTACGCTGAACAACTTGATTTCTATTCATTTTTAGCGTATTACCAATTATTTCTGAGAAAAACGCATCTTTGGAGTTTTTAAAAACGACCCACAACCCCAAAAAAAAATTGAAAAAATTATAGCTAATGAAACATAATACTTGAGCGGAAAAAAAAATGGGTCCACAGGTGCAGCAATTCAAACTTTTCTTCTGTCAATGTCTCCTTCCCTCCCCCTCGCCCCCTTGAGATGAAAATTTTTGTAAAAATTCGTGTTGATCGATTCATAATTCCTCTCTAAACATTTAGATTAAAATCTTAATTTTTTCGATATTCTGGTCAACGAGGTGGGGTGGTGGGAAAATTTTTTCAGGGACACCCAATGATGTTTTGTGAAAATTTTGAAAATCTGAGATTAAGGGCATGCAGACCTGCCGTTCGGTAGTTTTAATATTTCAGCTTCTTTGCCTGTCCTTACACCAGCGAATAAGTGATTTTGTGGATGATTTTCAAATTTTCCCCAAGTATATCTCACATTGTAATCAAGATGGGGGGGGGGGTGGTGGTTCAAATTTGGCGTGTAGATTTAATGACCGTCCGAAATATGCCCTCTGGTGGTGTAGACTCTATGGACCTCTTGTGCCTTCTTACAGTCTGCAAAGTGTATAGTCTTTTGAATTGCTTTTGCCCTTTTGTGAGCATTTTTCTTGTGTTCTGTTGGCTCGAATGATTCGATACTGGTGCATATGTAATATGTATTTTTATTATTCGTGCCAAATTGCACTTCTCAAATTGAATTTTACATGCTGTATATGTGTGCCTGTGCCCTGTGCCAAAAACATTGACGGTATTTGATATTGAAGCTGTGTTGCTTCTTCGTATGTGCAGCAAACGTAGTAATTCTTAGACTTGTACGTTCGACCATCAGCATCTGCATACGTATCTAGACGTATTAACATTATCTGCGCATATCTCACAAGAAAGCTTCGTAATATTACTCGAGCCTGCACTAGATGCAGTTTCAACGTCACCTTTATTATCTGGTCAGTGGTCGTTTATTGTTGTACGTATTGACTGTAATCTGTGTTAGGGTGCGGGGATGGGGATGGGGATCGAAGAGATATGAGAAAGATTTCTAGCTATCCATGGTATACTTAGTCAAAAGGGGTATCTTATGGATACTTACTCGTATAGCATAAGCAGGTATAGTTAGTATCAGTATAGGAAGATGCAAAACGTAAAGAAGCTGCGAGTAAATAATAAAAAAAAAAAAAAGAAAAAAGAAAGAAAGAAAGAAAATATAAAATAAAGGTAAAGAAAAGAAAGGGAAAAAAAACTACTGCATTACGGTGGAGTCTGTGTACACATATAAAACGCATGTCTCACATTGGCTACCGTAATATAACGCTATCTAACGTAACTATCGTGAAACTCGTGACCAACAAATCAAAATTAACAATTCGCATTGTTTGGTAATGTTCGTGTCTTGTACCAAGGCAGGCAGAACAGCTACTATAACCACCACACCGTGCTACCCATCTCGCTACTCCTTTTCTTTCTTTTTTTTTCCCATTTTTTTTTTATTATTATTTATTTATTTTTTTTTTTTACTTTACTACAGAGCAGAGTACTACTACTACTACGTACGTATACAACTGCTAGCATACGTTTCTTACGATTTGTGCTGCTAGTCTATGGTGTTTGCTTCTCTTTGTGATTGTTTTGCTCGCTTATTCGTGTACATACACAATTCACTTGTTTGCTGGTATTTCCACCATCCGTTCGCCCTGCCTGTTTTACTCGCTCGTACGTATGTACTACTACCACTTACTTACCCATCGATGCATACAGATTCGTCTCGCGTATGTACACTACCTTACCTACTGGTACTTTCAGCATCCCAGTATATGGCGTTCTTTTTTTTCGCTTCCCTCTTCCTTGTACGTATGTACTGTTGTTGATTTCTGCCTACGTACGTACGTTTGTTGAGTGTACCTAGCTACCTACCTCCCTACCTCCCCATACCTATACAGCAGCTTCTTGGGTACTCCCGCGCGAGCCAGCGCCATACTTACTCTGGTACGTACGTATGTGTGTGTATGTGTGAGCAGATTTTAATGCTGCGGCTGTTGTCGCCTTGGCGGCCGTAGCAGCGATGGCGATAAACGACGACTATTAACGACCCGATCGCTCCTGGTCGCCGGTTTAATTTATGGCCAATTTTACTTGTCGATTCTTTGAAAACTATTTAAACGATGACATTATAGGCTTTTCTTTAGCCACGATAACACATAGTTTCTTGCTTTATTTATTGTCTTACCGGGAGAGTTATAGGTGTAGTGTAGAGTCGAGCTATATTCCACCTAGATCCGAACAGCCGGAGCGGAGCGCCATCGTTCGGTGTAAATGTCCTCCCCCCCTCCCCGCTCCTCGATACGCTCTCTCACTCGTACGTAGGTAGCTGATGGGCATCTTAGCAGTCTACGATCCAAATACGAAAAAATGCTCTGGAGATCGAATGCAATGTTCGTTTTTGAGAACCGAAAAAATCAGCTGCCAAAATGACGGAGCGTACATATTTATGATCGAAATACTTGTTGCATGATTCATGTTTGATTTGCAATTAATTACAGATTACATATCGTGTATTATTATGAAAAAAAAAATAATAATAGTAAAGAAAAAAAAGAAAGGATAAGTTAAATTAAAAAATTACTACGATTTTTGAACTCGGCGCGAAATTTTAAGGCATTTTAACATATTACACGGCTATGTTATTATAAAATAAATGTTTATATCGGATACGATGCGGTAAGGGTGGGGGAGGTGCGAGGGGTAGAAATTTTTTTCCGAGTTGATACGCGCTGCAAAATTGGAACTGATCGACTGCTGACAGGCTGACGTGTGTAAATTGTAATTACGTTTCATTTAATAAGCTCAATTATTCATTTT
>FIZR01002552.1:0-30251 GCA_900060175.1 Ferrisia virgata
ATGACTTGACTGTAGCCCTAAATTTGCCAAAAATCGTCTAGTCTTTGTCGCAAATACGATATAAACGCATTAAAATTTAAATAAACAGACATGAGAAAATTTTAGTTTGAAAAAAAAATATTATCAAAAATGTTTTCTTAACCAAAAATGTACGTTTGTACGTGCTAAATAAGTTTTTTTAGTTATGAAACAAGTTTTGGGAAAATTTAGTACTCAGGCTATTCTTAAAATTTTAAGAAATCAGTTAGAAATTTTGAAAGTTGGAATCATTGGTAAAATTGGTTGGTAAATTTGAAAAAATTAGTTGGTAAATGTGAAGCTCACCCACCGCCCTCCCCCCCCCAGCACATCTCTTCGGAAACCCACTGCATAACAGTGATATGACAGGAACTTTACAACTATAAAAAATTACGAGTCATTTTATTTATACCAACTTGAAACTGCAGATCGAAAAATCCAACTCCACCCATATGCAGTTCATGGAGGAAGGATTAAGGATGAGATAAGATTTGTTTTGTACTTCGTTAGTGCTCAATCCCCTCGTACTAATTTTAAAATCATCCTTGCAACAATGCTGCAAATCTTCAATTTTGCCGAAAGTTGAAAACTTTGGAAAGAGGCTGAACACAAATGAAATACTTACCTATTTTTTTACTTTCACGAATCTTGCAATGTATTTTTTTTTTTTTACCATTGTTCCAGCTTGTTATAAACTTTATTCAAGAGTTTTGCCTATCTTCTACCTCTTATACCTAATCCATCATCTTTGAAAAGTTTATAGCTTTCAATTATTTTATTTTTTTTTCAGATTTAAAGAAATAATACTGAAAAAATAAATGAATAAATAAAAACTCAAATTTCACGAGAAAAAAAAAGAAAACGACGACAGATGAGGGGAAACCCTGAAATTTTAAAGTAATCTCAATAAAACTGGCTCAGCCAAAAACACGAATAATGAAAAACGCAAAACAATACAGAAATTTATTCTATTACGAAATTACTTAGTTCTAGCTATAAATCTATACTAGCATAGGAACGGTATATATAGCTTGATTAGCAACGATCGGTTGGAAGTTTGCGAATAGAAATCTGTAGGCAGTACGAGATCTTAAAGCGAGAGAAAGTTTAACGAGCAATGCTTCGTTACCGAAAGTAGCAATTTATGATGATGAGATACTTGAAATGTATCCGGCGAATCAAAGTAATATTCTAAAAACAGATATACTTTAGAAAGATACAGTACATAGGTACTAGGTAAGATACGTCTACGACGTATACCTACGCACAAAAGATACATCTGGTAAATTTGTCACCCGGTAAACTTGTAATTGCAAGGTATGTGGTAAACGTTCTTCTAAAATTTTCCAATTCGAGAACTCGAATCCAAAATACGCGAATGTAATTTCCAACACTCGAATGAATCAACTTCATAGAAGCCATCTACTGTAACTATAAATGCCGACGGTATTTAAAGCTTAAATTTTCGAACTAGCGAGATCGTCGAAGCATGTTAAACGCACATGAAAATGCCGATTTCGATTTTAAACCTAAATGAAACATTCAAAAGAGCAGAGACCCCCTACTTTAAAGCGTGTAATTTTAATCTACATTTTTTACCGCTCGCCTTTTTCAATATAGGTATCTACCAGCGTACTTACTTTTTATTTTATTCAAATTCACGTCCAATTACTAGACGAGTAGAAATGTTTTAACAGCTATATGATTTTTACGTTCCCTTTCTGCTTCTTTTTTTTTTTTTTCTCTCTAAATCGTCATCGCTATTCGCTTTAGGTCGTATTTTCAATCGTTTAACGAAAATCTATCGATACAACTTAATTTGTAGATATTCCTTATAAAATTTAAATTTGCAATTTCCGCGTAATACGAGTATAAGTACATTCCTTACGATAAAATATGTAGTTTAATAAACAATTACATTAGAGAAGCTAAAATACAACGCTTAGCTGTAGTAGATAGATTCAAGCGATGGGTACTTGATATTCTATAACACACATGCAAATCCGCAATAGTCGATTAAACAAGTTTGGCAACACAAAGCTAATACTTGGTAACAGTAACTAACTAATGTGCATAAAGCGAAATACGTGTATCGATTGTAGTCTCTATGTAAACGATAAATCGTCTTCGTTGACACAGAGGAATAGACGAATTTAATCATTGTTTTCAAAAGTAATTAAACGAATGCAACCGACGGATTGCTTACAGTTCAAAGGTAAAATAGTTATTTACTTAAGAGAAATAAATTCGACGTTCTATGGCTTTTAATTAATCTTTAGAGAAACAGTTGGTCGGAAAATGAGTAAATTCTTGTACACTTAATGCTGAGCAATACACCGTAAACAAATAGCGCCTCAATGGCGCTGCCGCTAGTGGCGTATACTCGCGTTCGTTGCCTAAATATTAGAGAAGCAAAGGCGTAGCATTAATCGACCGTTCTTCTCTTTTTCAGGTACTGATATCTAAGCTACCTTTTAGGTAGGTACCTAAACTACACAGTGTACCTTAAAGTATTAGCTATACCTTGATAATAATACAATTAATAATGGCAATGAGCATTGTTTAAGTAAACAGAGCAACGACAATAGTAGGTAGATATGGTATGTGTGGTATAGCGTGGTACGTAGCTAGTAGGTTCGTATAATAAACCTGTAGGTAGGTAGAGGTACGCAATCAAATGACTCTTGAATGTTGAAATCGCATCGTAAAAAGCAACATAGTTACTAAATTGTAAAACCTATACATACACCATTGGAATCCAACTAACCAACGCGAGAGTCTCGACAACGACGCGAAAGATGATGACGCAGATACCAACGACAACGTAGGCAGCTAGGCACTAGTCGGGCATCGTATCGTATCGCATCGCATCGCTGCTAAGAATAGAAAGTTTACCTCGTACTGCCGATGCGTGTAATTACAAGGTGCTTATCTACCTATTATTAAAAAGTAAGACATTATAACGTCGGTGGTGTAAGGTAAGTACCTGTAATGTATGCATTTGAAGAAACGAGTTGCGAACTTTTCAAGACATTTGCCACAAAGAAAAGAGTAAACTGAAAGACAGTGATAAAAAGGAAGACCAAACAGGAGAAGAAAAACGTTGAAAACATCTTGATAGTAAAAACATCAGTGTTACCTTATTTCAAAAACGTTAAATATTTGATGTTAGAACGCGCTATTACTTCTGTGCATTAACTTTCCTTACATAGATTAAAGTACATCTTCAGGTTCAATTTCTTAGGTTCGCATTTCAGTGAGTACTTCGGAACCAGGCGGAATAACGTTTTTCCTTAACACCGCAAGCTTCTTATCAAAAGGTCGTTATCAAGTTTCGAGTTTAACAGTTTGTTGTTTCCTTTAAACTTCGTAAAATGTTTCTTGGGTTTTAAAACTCACCATATATAGGAGGCTGTTTTCATTTTAGCATCAAAACTTTTTTCCTCCTCGTCCTTCGTTATACTTCTTTCATCGTACTCATCGTAGTCTCCTATACTTCTCACTCCATCTATCTATCTTTCTCCTTTTTTTTTTTTTTTTTTTTTTTTTTTTTTTTTGTTTTTGTGCAGCATAAAACTTTTAAAAACTGCTAACAGTTATTTAGAAGCATTTCGGCGAGCTCGACGCGTACCAGCCGCATCAAAAAACTCATTCTAGTCTCGAGATTACCTGACACGAGTAAAACAAACGTGTTATCAACCCCCGTACCTAAATAATAAGCTTATACATACAACCAGTTCGTCAAGGTTGAAAATTGATCGTATTTCATTCACCACGCGTTTGAAAAATAATTCATATTCTCGCATAAGTACTTTCCCATCTCGTCGTAATTTTAAAATGAATAAGTAATTCTTCTTCTTTCAGTTAAGTATGTATAATTCTAAACGTACTCGAGCGGTAAAATTTACTCTTATCATTCTCGAAAATAATGATACAGATCCTTCGTAGGTAGACGAGTTTTTATTTGAGAACCTGCACTAAGGTCGTTAGGATGAAATACACTACACCATTTTGCATATTTTCATCTTCCTTCGAGATGAAGCAAAACAAAGACAGTTAAATAGATAATTTATCACGATAAGATACATCGAAAGACCAAAATTCATATACTGTACTCGGGTGTTAATGCAATAGAAGTCCGCCACCGTTGAACTAGACAGTAAGTGGTACGAAAATTTTCTACTTTCAAAATAATAACGCAATAAATCAATTGTCCGGCTTCGATTTGAACGAAACGTAGTTGGTTTGTAGGAGCTTGTCGAGAAACCCTCGGAACCAAATTTTTAGCTGCTGAAGTTCATATTCGGCCTTTCTAGATCATTTTGAAACTCCTGGAGAAATTGAAACTTTTGTTGGAGGTTCCAGAATGTTTGGAAAATTTGATACATTGAATTTCAAGGTCCGCGTTATGTAGCTACCAAGTTTTTTTTTCTAAATAAATTCATCAACCAAATCGATTTTTCAATTTTTCAAAATACTGGAGAAAAAAATTTTTTAGAGCTTCCAGAACGTCTTAAAAATAAGATAGTTTGATTCGCGTGATCAATATCAGGTAGAGTAATCCGATTTTCTCTATTATAATTTCAAAAGATCGTGTTTTGTGAAATATTTTATTTTCGATACATTTTTCAGCTGTGTAGTGGGTGCAAATTTTCAAAAATTCGCCAAAAACCCATAAATGAACTTCAGCAACTGAAAATTTGATTGCGGCGGTTTTTCGACATGCTTTTTCAAACTAGCCAAGTGTTATCCAAATTGGAGCCGGACAGTTAAGAAGGTTCCCTTGTTGGACATGAAAAAAACTGCCCTCTCCCCTTCAAGACTCCTACTCCAATTATTCAACCATTATCACTGAAAAAGGTACACAATTAAATTTTTACATACGTCTCTGAAGTCTAGAAATTCTGAATACCCGAAGGAAACTTGCTGTTTCGTCCAGATCCACGGATATCTTACTTATCTTTTCCAGGCACAGATGATTATGATGTCTGAGTAAATATTATCACATTGTATTGCGATATTTTGCCGTTGAGAAAAAAAAAACCTTGAAAGTACCTACACTAATTGGATGTATATATATATATTTTAACGCAGAATACAATTAGGGATTCCATCGTAAGTAACAAATCCGTATACATTATTAATGACAATATTCTTCTAATTTGCGATTTTGTAAAATGAAAACACTATTTTAGGACAACGATATATCTATACGGTAGACGATATTATTTATTTTCTGTAAACGAATGGGAACTCCGTCGAAAATAAATTTCCGGCCAGATTTTGTAATTAAGTTTTGTAGCTGATAATGACGTTACGTTGTAGCCCATTAATCGAAACTGTATGGTATGGTTCGACAGGGGCTTTGCGTATATTTTAATTTCACTTCATAGGTAGCCGAGCTCGTTTTATATCTATAGTACAACTGCGTCGATAAGTTATTACGAAATCTGTCAAGAACGATGTGCTTATATTGAAAAAAAAAAAAAATCAAACACAATGGATAGAGTAGGGAAGATTTCTCGATTTCTCGCATCATGCATAAAATACACTGCGTGATTAATGAACAAAGGAAACCAATCACGGAGCAGCATGTGCTGCGAGAAAAAATTCATATTTATGGATCATTTTTAAATTGACTGTTTGAATTTGAAAGTAAAATGAAAAAAATTGACATAATATCACAGGCTTAATTGTTAACAAATAACAGAAGATAGATTAGTACATGTATTTGATATGTGAATGTGAATTGTTTTTTTTTAGCACGCATATTTTTTACCTAAAAACGCGTAATGCATGAAAGTTTTTTACATTTTTTAAAAAAATAAGAGAAAAATGGAGAACAGAACAAATTTTTAACAAATTGTAATCCACTTTTGTTATCTAAAAAGTTTAAATTATTTTTGAAAACATTTCTCAGCCAGTGTAGGTATGTAATAGGGTGGATTGATTTTTGAAAATTTTGAAAAATTGACAATAGGCAATGCCTAATACTTGTCAAATGATCTCAAACTAACGTGGTAAAAATTTCAGTCCTCAATATTCAGATTTACCTTTCGCAGCGAAAGCTTAAAGCTAAAAATATTCCAGAGAAATTTTATCAAAAATGGGTTGAATACTGCTATTTATACCCAAAATGATCAACAATGATGATTTTTCATCGCTCTCCTCCTTTTGATGAGAGACCAGAAAAATGTAATTTTTTACACTTTTTGAAATATTTTAAAATAATTTGGAAAAAATTCAAATTTGAAAAAATTTCAACTGAAATAGATGTATTATAGCCCAATTAATGCGATGAAGTCATCAGAGGCTCTTTTTTACTTGTACTGATTTTTTTTTTTGAAGAATAAAAAATCGAGGGAAACAACGTATTTCTAATAAAATGCAAATATTCAAGGACCACTAGAAAAAATAAAGAAGGAGAAAAATCTCTAGTTGAATTAAAATGTCTGCATTTGACTCTTTTTAATTTAAATTTTTTCAAAATAAAATGTTTCTCGAATTATTTTAAAATATTTTAAAAAGTGTGAAAAATAACGTTTTTCTGGTCTTCTTTAAAAGGAGGAAAAAGGTGAAAAATTATCGTTCTTGATTATTTTGTCTATAAATAACAATATTAAGCCCCTTTTTTTATAACATTTTTTGAAACTTTTTTTTATTTTTGGTATTTTTTTAGCTTTGAACTTTCACTGGGGAGTGTAAATTTGAACTTTAAGGGCTGGAATTTTTACTTCATTAGTTTGAAGTCATTTGAAAACTATTAAGCACTACTCGTTGTCAATTTTCAAAAATTTTCAAAAATTGATCCTCCCTAGATCTAGGTATAGGACCACAGATACGTACTAAGGTGGATAGATTTTTGCAAGTTTTGAAAAATTGACAACAAATACAGCTTAGTAATTTCCAAATGATCTCAAACAAACGTAATAAAAATTTTAGCCCTCAAAATTCAAAATTACCCTTTCCAACGAAAGCTCAAAGGTAAAAAAAATACCAAAAATGGTGTTATTTATAGCTAAAGTAATCAAGAGCGATAATTTTTCATATTTTCCTCATTTTGAAGATAACCAGTAAAACGTTATTTTTCACACTATTTGAAATATTTTAGAATAATTTGAGAAAAATTCGATTTTGAATAAATTTTAATTGAAATGAGTTTAATACAGTTGTTTTAATTCATCTAAACAATTTTCCACGATTTTTCCCCTTTATTTTTTCTAGTGGTTTTTAAGGGCATATTCCGAATATTTTTTTGTCTAAGCTGCAGGCAATAAACTTCCATAAGAGCAATGTAAAAGTTGGCTTTTCAGAAAAATGTACTTCGTATAATAAATAATGAGTAAATATTGCTAAAACATTGAAATTTGAGTTTTTGAAAGCATTATCTGAAATCGTACGTATGCTTTTCAAACTATTTAGTACATTGATTAAAAAAAAAAAAAATTTTAAATTAATGCGATTTTTCCTGGAATTTATCATAATTAGTGTTCAAAAACTCAAATTTCAAAACTTTACCAATATTGATCCATTATTAATTATACGAAGTAGATTTTTCCGTTTTACATTGGTCTTACGGAAAGTAAAGCAGAGGAGGTTAGTTAAAAAAATATTCGGAATATGCCCTTAAATATCTTCAAACATGAGAAGTAGGTAGGTACGTTGCTTTATTTGATTTCTTATTCTTTGAAAAAAAATCAGTATAAATGAAAAAATGCTTCTAATGATTTTAGTTCATTTAGATGGCTGTACTACATCTATTTCAATTGAAATTTTTTTAGAATCAAATTTTTCTGAAAATATTTCAAAAAGTGTGGAAAATAAGGTTTTTTAGGCCTCTCTCAAAAAGAGAGTAAAGATGAAAAATTATCGTTGTTAATCGCAAAATTTAATAGAATTTTTTGAACTTTTTTTTTACACTTTGAGCTTTTACTGCAAAGGGTAAATTTGAACTTTGAGGGCTAAAATTTTTACCTCGTTAGTTTGAGGCCATTTAGCGACTATTGGGGTTTGCTTATTGTCAATTTTCTAAAATTTTCAAACATCGATCTCCCCTATTACGTACTAGAATGGGCTGAATTTTGCCTTTTTTGGAAACCTGCACACGGCGGAGTCACAATAGTTGCGAAATGGCCGGCAAATGATGAGGTAAAAATTTTAGCTTTGCAACTCTATTTTTTAAACTTGCAAAACTGACTCAAAGTTTGCTAGCTTTAAAAAATTTTCAAAAAATCGAAAAAAATAGCTGAAAATGTTTTATAAAGATGGAATCATTATACATAAGTATTCAAACTCGATATTATCATTGTCGACAAATTTTTATCATTTCCCTTTTTTCAGAAGTTTTTTGCGATTACCTGAAAAGCTATGAAGGAATTTTTTTTGAGAAATGCTCCTGAAATGAATGCAGAACATCAATTTTAGGCGATGAAACGCTATAAGTATTTCAATTTCACAAAATTCGTAAAAAATAAAAAAAAAATTTTTTAAGAAAATTCCATTAAGGGGATGTATTTTAGCTATTTTATTATTTTTTTTTTTTCGAGTCGAATCATTTAAACTGTATTTTTGCGTATTAGGATACGTGTTGAGAATCACTGAAAAAAGTAAAAATGAAGATGAGTATTCTCACTCTATATCACTACAAATTTACAGAAAACTTGTTTTTTATGTGCATAAAAAAATGTTTAAAAAGCACTAAAAAAATATTTTCTTGGCAGCGTTGAGAGGATTGAAAAATTTGTTTTGGCCGTTTAATACGAGCTGGTGCATTTTGACCTATGAGAAATCAGACAGGAAGTGGCTATAACACTAACATACGTACTCATTATGTTCAATTTTGTAAAATTTATAACCAACTCTCATTTCAAGGTGGTATTTCTAGAAAAAGCATCTTTTTATTCCTAGTTTTTCGAGAAATTAATTTTAAAAAATGCAAAAACTATTATTCTATAAAAATATTTTGAAAATATTTTTTCATTTTTTGAAAATTTTTTAATTTACGAAGTAAACTAAATGCGAAATACCTACAGCAATAGTACGAATAAATATGCGTACTTCCTACATAAATTTTTATACGAACCATTCCAGATAAGTTTTCTTAAAGGAACATAGAATTGATTAAAAATGAAATTAACATAGGTAGGTATAGGTACTACTAATACACGAGGGAAATGATAAAATATCTCACCTTCTAATTGAGATTTCAGTCAATTTTTTTTTTTTTTTGCAAAGAAATCTGAAACTCTGGGAAATGTTTAATGCGCGCACACGAATAAAGCCTTGCTATGTTTTTGAGAACAGATCGATTTAAAACTAGCTTAATTAAACGAATTAGCGCCTAGCATTTGAATTACGCTGAAAGGAATTCGTATTCGTCGCATAAAGCAAAGTTTTTTATTAAGTCTGAATTTGACGCGGCAGTGTTATACTGAACAAGTTTTGGAAAAATTCCAAAATTAAAGGATACATATTTCTTGAGAGTAAGGGAAAAAATTGAATTTTTGTTGGAAAAATGTCACGTACATGGCAGGCAATTATATGCATATGTGCACCGAATGAAAAATGAAATTCCTAAAATCAATTCATTGTATGTAGCTGTACTGTAAAATTTTTCATTCTAGGTAATTCGATTGCATTAACGAAATAATAGATTATCCCAACTAAGTATTTACACATAGTATAGTTCCTAGTTGACATGTAACAAAAAACACACACACACATATATATATATATATATGTATATGGATGTAATATGTAGATAAACGTTACATTTTGTGCTCAGTACAATCTACACGTACAGCATAGCTTATGCGTGCATCGATATATGGTACCTAAATAATGTTTTCGATTCAAAAAACCTTTTTATTGAATTAATTGATAAGTAGTAAATTATTTAATGTTATAAAAAATGGCACAGGTTTTGAAATTTTGCGAAGCTGAGTTCAGTCTTTCTTTTTCTCGCTTATTTTTTCTTCATACCACTCTACTTCACTTCCACACCATTTTTCTTTTTCTTTTTTTTTTTCATTTTCCATATTTTCCAACAAGCTATGTTTCTCTATTTGGCTGCTTGTCAAATTATGGTGTACCTTTTTTCCTCTAAAATGTTTTACGAATTAGATAAATATACCATTATATGAAGCAGAACGAAATGAAAAACAAATGATAATTCAAAGTAATAAGCAACGCAGATATGTACCTATATACATATGCATACCTACCTGCCTATCTACCAATCTACCTATCTACCTACCTACCATGTCATAACTCCACTTTCAGAAAGAAAACAAAAATGAAAAAGTAAAGGAATTTAGACAAAATTAAAATGTAAAAAAACTACGGTTTTATTTCGTTATTTGTAATCGGTAAAAATATTTTCCATGACACAATTACATTTTTATTCTTTTCTACTAAAAAAAAAAAGCTTCTCGTAAAAAAATTAAAATGTAAAGTGTTGAGTGAATAAATTACAGTCGGTACCTTCTTATCAAACATAATGTTCCCAAGAATAAACGCAATAATGTATTACATCTGTTACAATTGAAATGAACGACAAAAAAATTGACAAGAAAAATTTAAACTATAACAACAAGAAACTAATTTTTCAAGGTTCATAAAGTTCAAAAAACTATTTACTTTTAGTTATTTGTAAAAAGTTGAACAAATTGAAACTTACAGAGGAAAGTTAATTCGAAAATCTAAATGACATCGAGAAAATTTCAGTTTTCTAAATTAATGGCAGTGGAGTAAATTTTAATTTTTTCAACTTACATTACAATTTATTTTTATTTTTTTTCAGATATTTTAACTGTCGCAATAGAATTCATGTTTTTGAAAAAATTTCTTTTCCTAGAAAATCGAACGGCAAAAAGAGAAATCATCCTAGCCTCTTTAATTTTCAAAATAGATAACTTATCATAAGCCTAAATGTTTTTTGTTTGTTTCTACGAATACAACCCATAATTACATTTTGATAGATTTTTCACTGAACACCTTGTTGTATAACAGTTTTCTCGCAAAAAAGGGGAAATGTAATGGGGCTAAAAGACCCCAAACACCAAAAGGCAGATGTAGAACGTATACCAAATCTACATACCAAATTTCAAATTTCTAGCTCAATTTGGAAGGGAGTTATGCGAAGAACAAACTTGAAAAATGAGGAAAACAGACCAAAAAACTACATGGGGGTGTTAGAGGGTGCAAAGAGGCTGAAAAGTGCAACCCCAAAAACACACATCTAGGATCTGTACTACATTTCCATACCAAACTACAATTTCCTAACTCAATTTGAAAAGGAGCTATGTTAGAAACAACCTCAAAACATAAGAAAACCCGCCCAAAAACTACATTTCAGGGCTGTAAGGAGGCGCAATGGGTCCGAAAAGTAGAAACTCTCAAAAATGCACATCTATGGTTTCTACTAAGTTTACATACCAGGATTTCAACTTTCTATATTAATTTGGAGCGGGGATAGGGGAGGAACAGCCTTATCTGCACGGTCAAAAAGGAAGAAAACCTTCATATCTTCCTCCTAATTGAGCTAAAATACTGATTCTAGATATGTTATACAACTCTGGATTGTCTATCGATTGAATCAAAAAGGAACAAGTTTTGCGATTTTAACCCCTCAACATCCCTTCACCAAATTTGGACACAACTGAATTTTGACCTGAGATCATCTTTGCTCCCGGAATATCAAATTCTCCGCCCATCAAAGCCTATTTCTCAAATATGATTGATTTTGGTCGGTACCAAGCTGAGCAAAAGATTATGAGCTTCTAGGGGGGGAGGGGATTTTGTTCACATCTCACTCTTACCCACTGTAAGTCGATAGGCTATAATAACTTGGCATTGACAATATGACATGAAAAATCAGGCTAAAAATTAAGCATACTATGTATCTATATTTAAGCATAAGTGAATAAATAAAAAAATTTTTTTCAACACATATGTAGCAATATAATATAGTACATATGACCTATGATAAAAAAGATCAAGATGCTTTCAAAACATTATACCAAGTTTACAAAGTTTGTTTTTGAAATGACCGAGTTCAACACGAACAACTTGTATTCTCACTGTTCATATCTGACTTTCAGACCCCGATCAAGTTTCAATTTTCGCCGCGGAAAGCATCGTAAAAAAATCTTACACTTTCCAAAAGTTTCTTTTCATAGAATAAACAAAAGAAAGTACTTCAACTGAGTGAAAAACTGGTAAAACACCTTTGGTAACCTTTTTCATTGACTTGAAATTTTTCGCAATACGACTCCAAAAGAAAACTTTGTGACGTTCTAGTGATTCGCGTTTCTATTGGGAACAGGAAACCCGCCAAAAAAAAGTTAATTCACACTTAAACACTTAATTATGAAAAAGAAACGCGATGAAAATGAAATAAATAATTCCACAGCGAGTGTCACCGAGGAGTGGAATACGTTTTTTCAAAATAACAACGAATTCGTTCGTGGGCTTTTGCAGCAAACTATTTTCTGCTGTATGATGAAAAAAAAATCTAATTTCGAACCAAAATTAGAAAGGACCTTTCCTTTGAAAAAAAAAAAAAAAAAAAAAAAAAGGGATTACCAGGAGTGTCATACCAAAATTAAAAAGCCCCTTTCCTTTAAAAAAAAAAAAAAAAAAAAAAATAGTAAAGTAAAAGACGAAACAGAAAGACGAACGAATAGGCCGGAAAGTATTCGATAATTGAACTAATAGAAGACTTTTTTTTTATTTG
The DNA here is from genome assembly GCA_900060175.1 of Ferrisia virgata. Classification (NCBI taxonomy): domain Eukaryota; kingdom Metazoa; phylum Arthropoda; class Insecta; order Hemiptera; family Pseudococcidae; genus Ferrisia; species Ferrisia virgata. The sequence goes on from FIZR01002552.1 coordinate 12,755, forward strand.
TTCTTTTTCTTCGTTTTTTTTTTTTTCACCGAGAGACCCTTTTGTGTGAGCAATTTTTCATGGTGAACGCGAAGCGAAATTATTTAATTTCCTTTAACCATTGACTTTTAATTAGTATTGAAGACAAGTTCGCTTTTATCATTTTTTTACTTTCCGAACAACGTAGCACGACGAGACAGTGTAAAGAAAGTGTATTGTCTTCTTGGGATTTTTTCGATTTCGAGATTTAGATAGAATTACATTATATAGCACGCTTTCAGCTTCTGATGGAAATCTTTTTAAACCATATTCATCAACCAGATCGTACCAATGACTGCGAGCTGCCAGCTTATGAAATGTCAAGCGAGCAATTTAAGCATATTGTAGTAGTTGGATATAACTATAGAACTATAGTTGTTTAAAATTTTTAGCGGTGCAATCGGTTTGCAAATTTTCAAAATTAATAATCCTCACTGTTTGCGTTCGGTCAGCCAACAACTCATGAATATATAATTTTCACATACTCATCTAAGCGGTACTCAGATGTGTTCAAATTTCAAACTAATTAATTTTCTCTAAAACGTCATTACTACGTAATTCAAATTAAATGAAAGAAGATAAGTGCTCGAGCGTAGTGATTTTTATACATTTTTTTAAATAGATAAATGCAATTGAAAATAACTGCATAGGTAAGGACGCAGTCGTCTACTATAAAAATGTGTTAATGAAAATTTGAGCAAAAAGTATTACACTCATTTATTTTTCATTTCACACCTCTGTCTTGTTTCTCAACAAAATACATAGGTACTAAGTACGTACGGTACACCTTTTTCACAAGAAATTAAGCTCGATTGGTGTTTAGATACGCTGCCGACAGAACTATATTGTATTACCAACGAAAAGGATATCGTATCTGCTGGTTGAAAAGAAAGTGGAGAAATCAATTAAATGGCAATAATACGAACAAAAAAAACTCGTTATAAGAGGTAAAACAAACAACAGAAGAGCGTACAAAACATTTAGCGAATCGAGGCAAGAGTGGAAATGAAATCGTGCCAAATATTTTACTTCCGTTATTCGACCTGAGGATCAAAGCTATATCAAAATGGACGCAACAGACTTTATCTTTTACACGTACTCGGTTGAAATCATAAAATGGATAAGTACACGTATTATTAAATCGAATGCATAGAATATAGTTCGACATTAAAAGAGGTGCCCAAGTGCAAACATTGCATTAATAACAAAATTGACAAAAAATAAAAATGACAATGAGAAAATGATTTTAATCGAACGATACCAACATTTACAGGAGAAAATACTTACGTGCTATTTTTCGATAAACCACAATGTGCTTAATTTTGTTCAAGAATGCGAATCTTTTGCGAATCGTTTTGCAATAAATCTTTTTCGGGCGGTTAACTCGAAATGAAGAGTAGTATTATATCACCAAAGAAACCCCATTTTGAGTGGTTAAATAAGAATGAGAATCTCGCTTTTGATACTATACTTTTATGCAAATAATGAACGATTCTTCCGAAAACTGTAAAATTTTTTTGACTACAGATTTTAGAAATATTTCTTCTCAATTTACCGTAAGTTATAGTTATTTTTAAACGATTCATTCGAACCATCCCATTAACAGGTTGAACGAGTAATTTTGACGCAATTTCTTATTTACGTAGTAGGTACTTGTAAAACGATCGTGATTGAGAGAATATGCTCGAAGGTTGAAATTGTTTTCTCCCCCCCCCCCCCAAAAGAAAATTGTTTTCCCCCCCCCCCCCCCAAAAGTAAATATACTTGAACAAGCATAAGATTTAGCCTACGTTTAAATTGTAAACCATTTTACAGTATTGATAGGAAAGATTCTCTGGACGAATGATTGTACTGTAATTATCTTTACCATACATTTATTCACATGGAATGTTATATCGTAAAAATTGCGTATCTATCGGAGGAATTTACTTCCTTATCCAAATTCCATGAAAATTATGACAAAAACTTTACCAGAATTATTATTATGAGAGGGGAGGAATTTAGACCTACAGCTACACAATTTACACATTTACAAGATGACCAACGAAAAGTTGTAACAATAAATATTTCTGTTTTCACAAAATTATTGGGTTGGCTCGTCGACGAAAAAGCAACAAGTAGCCTTTACATTCAATTTTACGTATGTTTTTCGAATGGCTAGCATATAAGACAGATAGATATCTATTTATATTTCAAACACTAAATATTATGAATTGTGCGAATGGTCAATTTACAACTTCATGAGCGGTGATTAAATAATGGTAGATAAATGCTCATCACACGCGTTCACTTGATCTCATCTATCATCAACGTGTACCGGGTGTTCCATATTAAATAAGCCATCATTTTACCAGTGATAGGTCAACTCATGCGAGTTACATGTACATATAATGGTTAATATGCCCAAAAAATTGAAAGGGCTGAGAGATATGCTATTTTCAATTTTCATTTTCATCGTAACGCACTCTGTAAAAATTACGCTTAGTTGTATATCGTAAATTGTTCAGGAGAGTTGAAAAACAAAACAATTTGTAGGAGTATGAGGAAAACTATAATTGTGAATTTCTCTCTTAAAAATTTTTCTTTTCAATTTTTTTAAGCACATCATCTGAAAGAGGAGGCATTCTAGTATCAGAATCGAGAAAAAATTATTTTTTCAAAGCTAAGCCTGATTTTTGCGGAGCATGTCACAATTTATAGAAAAAAAATTAATAATAATAATAATAATACGCTGTTTGCTCTAAAACACAGTGTATACTCTCGAGTACGCAGTGACATAACCAGGAATGGCTCAAAGGTGGGGGTTTCCATTTTTTCTACGTACTACTTTTTCGGTCTGATTTTATAAAGACGAATTAAATGGTTTGTGAGGGCGAAATTTTAAAAAAGTCCATTTTCAGGAGTTTTAAGAAAAAAAAAGTAGCATAAATGTAAAAATTTATCAGGGTTTTTGATCTTTAGGGAGGAGGCGAGTCCAGCCCTCCAAAACTACCCCCTTGGCTACGCCTGTGCGAGTATGAGTGATGTAATGATCAAAAGTAGGGGTGAATTGGTCCGTAAAATATAACAAAATTAATACAAAAAAACACAAATAAAAATTTATAACTTTCTTAGTTTTTTATGGATGACTTTTGAAAAACAGATTATGAGCAGCTCATTAAAACATTTTTAAATGAACCAGAAAGCATCTTCAAATCAGTGGTTGGGATGGTAATCTTCGAAATTTCGCAAAACTTTCCCCTTCGCTTCACTCGGTTAATATATGTTTTGATTTTCAGGACAAATACCGCCCCTCCCACCCCTACAACACTGTTCGTAATGTATTAAAATTTTACAACTGAAGTTCTGGAATAGAATCAAAAATTAAGCAAACGTTCAAAGTCAGAGATAATTAAGATACTTCGAAAAATTTTCATCTTTTTAAATGAGATATCAATTTATGTTATAATATATGCTATGAAATTCTGTATTTTTGTTTCGAAATGTGGCCAAAGAAATGATACATGATTTTTCCAGGCAAAAATTCACTTTTACACTCAAAAATTTAATTAAATTCAACATATAGAGCTTAGAAATATGGTAATATGCTGATTTTTTGATCTTTGAACCGTAAAATTTTGCTAAATTTACATCCTCGCTTCGTTCGAATATCATATCTTTCAATTTTTAAAAAACTCCAGTAATCCCTTTCTTCCCCCCACGAAACTTCTAAAATTGTTTGCCAAATGGCGCCATTATGGCTCGAAGTTGCGCGGAAAATTTTAAGAGCTAATTCGCCCTTGGCCCGACCAGAAATTTTGAAAATAAAAATTTTTAAAATGAGTATCAGTACATTCTTGGCTGAATGGGTTGAACAAAAACTCTGAAAATTCGCTTTACGATGCTTCTTCAGCCTGATTTTCGTGGCATATAACAGTCATGAGAATTGAAAAAGCATCGCATTTTAGGCACATCGAAGGTCTTTATTGACTGTACATACCTGATTTCAACTTCCTAACACAATTTGGAAGGGACTTATGCGAAGAACAATCTTACAAAATAAAAAAAACACCAAAAACCCATATATTCGGGGCTATAAAGAGGTGAAATTGAGGCTGAAAAGTCGAGATCCCCAAAAGACACATCTAGAGTCCTTACTAAACGTATATCTCCAATTTAAAGCTCATAGCTCATTTTGATGGGGAGATAGGGGAGGAATATCCCTTTTTCAAGGTCAAAAAGAAGGAAAATCTTTATATCTCCCCTCCTAATTGATCTAGAAGGTTGATTTTTGAAAATGTTATACAACTTTTGGTTTAAAAATTTTTTAATAAGATGCTCATAATAGCTTTCTCAAAAGTTATTCACAACAAGTTAAAAAAGTTACGAATTTTTATTCCTGTTTTTCTGCATTAATTTTGTCATATTTTACGAACCACTTCACCGCCACTCTTGATTTTTATACCATACATACTCAATAGTATACACTATGTTTTAGAGCAAACAGCGAATTTTTATCATACTTTTTTTCCTATAAATTTTCAAATTGAGCGGCAGATTTGTGTGAAAATAAAATTTTGAAAATAACATATCTCAGTCCCTCCAATTTTTTGGGTATGCTAATCATTGTACGTGTGAGTATCATGAGTTGACCTATCAGTCGTAAAAGGATGGCAAGGTTAATGTCCAACACCCGGTACATTTGTAGCTACATGAAAATAGAAATTGCATCACAAAACTTAGTGTTGGTATTTTATTATTTTTTTCATCATTTGTAAAAAAAATAGATTCAATTCGAAGACCGGAACAAAACAAATTAGGAATTTTCAAGTGATAAATAAATTATTCAGGTAGATAACTGCAATAAGTAGATATTCTATAATAAAAAAAATCCAATGTTAAAAAATCATCGAAATGTATAGACTTTAATACCATGTTAAGTTTAAAATTTTAGATTCAATTTATTTATTTTCAATTTCGGTTGCGTTATTTTATGTTTTACATTGAACTTTCTCCGATAAAATTGTAAAAAATAGCAATTGAGGGGTATAAATTACAAATAAATAGGTACCTATACTGTGTATAGTGTATGGTACCTACATTGAATAAAAAAAGTTAAACTGCATAAATACAGATGCGAAACGATTTGAAATAGCCCAAGAAGTAAATCTAATAAGTACACAGAATCTACTTATACGTATGGTTGATTTTAACCAACATACAAAATAACCTAATGCATTCTCGAATAAAAATACGAATTCCAATGTGTTTTTTTCTGACTCGATAGTAACTATCGTACATACGTGAGCTTTTTATTAGAGGACCGTTCGTTTTTTTCCGAATATTTTACCCATAAAGTCTTGCTTATGTTCTCAAAATAGGATAGTAAGTACGTTTTTGATTCGTTCATTCCACTATAGAGATTTCTTCAATTTTTTCATCGGTCTTTTGACCAGTATTAACGATCGTTTGGAAACGTGGCAAAAAAAAATTGATAGAATCTTCGTCAGCACAAATTTAATAAAAATATCGAAAACTTAAAAATAAAAAAACAAACAAACATACGTATACGAATACATCTGATAATTTCATTATTACCTACAATTAAGGAAATAATTTTTCTAAAATCATTTAGGTACCTAGTTACCAATTTTTCAGGAAATTAGTAACTTAGGTAGCCAAAATAAGTTTTTTTTTTTAAGTAAAATATAAAGGCTATCGATCTAATTGATCAAATCTTTATGAATTATGATTAAAAATTGAAAAACCCACATCAAACGAAACACACCGACAAAACATACCGAGGTACTTATTAGCTATACTGATGATATCAAGCACTAAGGAAAATGACCTATTTTTTAACCACACGATGAAAATAAATCAACGCGCGGAAATCTAATCAAATCAGGAGTTTGAAATTAAAATTCTAAATACGTAACGGTTTGGTAAAGCGTTCCTTTTTTAGGCGTTAAGCACGTATAGAAAAGTTAACACGTGTCCTGAAATAGTGTAAGACCGTCGAAAATTATGTCCACAACAATTTCGCTCACACACAAACTAAAAATAGTCATTAAATTAACGACTGTTGTCCTCTAAAACAGACAGAAGCATGGCAAATATTTATAAAGTAATTAGTACGGTTTAGAATAGAAATGCCTGCTACCTTTTCGTCACAACTTTCTAAGCCTTTTATAAAATATCTGCACGCTTTACAAAACTTATGGCTGATTTTGCATAGCAGCAATACTCGTACCAATTTTACTACCTATGTAGTATAAGAAAACTGAAGCAATCGAATTTGTTCTGATATCATCAACATTGACAAAATAATCATAGCGATGATATGGGTAATTCACAACGCGTTGCTTTTTCAGCCTAATTTTTGTGAAATGTTGGAGTTACGTTACGTTCACGAAATAAAAGACAGCAAGCTCTGCGATGCTTTTCCTCCATTACTCATAGAAGTAGAGATTCATTTTGGAGTGAATAATTTAACCACCCTTTCCACCTCTGCTCAAGCCACAACTACAAACTTCAGTAAAACTACATACCAAATTTTAACCTCCTAGCTCAATTTGAAGAGGAAATATGCGTGGAACAAACTTGAAAACAAAGTCGAAATCCTTAAAAGGCCCATCTAAGGTCCCTATTAAATCTACATATCGAAATTTCAACCTATTCTATTGCTCAGTTTAAAAAAAAAGGTGTGCGAGGAATGACCTAATATCTCACCTCCCAATGAACAAAAGAAACTGATTTTTGAAAATGTTGAACAAATTTGGATTTTTCATTACCTCAGTTAGAAATAAATAAATGATATGAGATTTTCCTCCCTTTTTTGACCATGAAAAAGTGCCGTTCATCCCCTATCTCCGCTCCAAATTAATCTAGGAAGTTTAAATTTGGTATGCTGACTAAGTAAAAGCCGCAGATGTGCTTTTTCGGAATCAAGACATTTCAGCCTCATTGCACCTCCTCATAAATCCAAAATTGTGGTTTTTGGTCGATTTTCCTTATTTTTTGAATTGGTTCATCTCGTAACTGCCCTCTAAATTAAGCTAGGAAGTTGAAATTTGGGATGTAGATTTTATATAGGTCTTTGATGTGCATTATGATAGTGTCAACTTTTTAACATTGAAACGCCCTTCTACTCCCACCCGTACCACTGATTAGGAAATTCACATATTTATAATATTTCACAAAAATAATTTTTCAGCCTGATTTTCTATGTCATATTGTCAATGAAAACCAGGCTATTACAACCTATCGACTTATGGTAGATGAAGGGGGGAATATTAACAAAATCAGTTCTAGGATCCTAAAGGACCATTAAGACCATTCTTGGCCATGTCAGATATTTATTTTTATTTTTTTCCCGAAAACTAAAATCACTTATTCTGCTCGATATTGACCAAAATCGCTCTAACTAGGTCAGTCGGTTCAGTTTGGCAACGAATTATGTATATATGAGTGCGGATAACCTTGGGTCAAAATTCAGTTTTGTCCCAATTTTGAGGGAAAGGATGCTGAGGAGCTAAAAACGCAAAAATTGTCCCTTTTCAAGTCAATCGATAAAAAATCTAATGTTGTATAATATATCCAAAAATCAACCTTTTAGATCAATTAGGAGGGGAGGTATGACGGGTTTTTCGCTTTTTGACTTTGAAAAACGGCTGTTCCTCCCCTATCACCCTACCAAATTGAGTTGGGAAGTTGAAATTTAAATGTAAATCTAGTTGAGGCTCTACATATGCTTTTTAGGGGTCTAGACTTTTCAGCCCCATTGCACTCCCTCACAGCCCTCAATATGTGGTTTTTTAGTCGATTTTTCTAATTTTGAAGTTTGTTTCCCACAAGACTCTCTTAAAATTGGGCTAGGAAGTTGAAATTAGGTATGTACAATCAGTAGGGACTGTACATGTACCTTTTGGGGGGTTCGACATCTTAGCCTCATTGAACCCTTTCTACCCTTACTACTGATGAGGAAACAGCCCTCGCAAAGGGATTCCATATTTTTCTTTTCTTTATTTAAATACTTATGTGTAGTAGGGTGATACGAAAAAAAAAAACATACCTCAGATTTTGACCAAACTCACGTGGGTGGTTGGCTCTGAGTTAAAAATCTACCATACAAAAATGTATGAAACTAGCTCAAAGCGAGGCACAATTTTCGAAAAAACGCACTTTTTTCTCATTTTCACCGCCTAAAAGTGGTGTAAAGCCGCGGTCACAGAGCTAAAAAGTATGATTTGAGTTTCTGCATCTCCTTGTATCGTTGGCATCTCAATACGATTCCACTTATAACCACATACCAGGGGTTTGAAAGGTTGCAGATCGTAAAAATCAACAGCTTTTCATCTCATTAATGGGTACAAAAAATTTTTTTACTCCAGAAAAGTGAATTTCAATTGAAATTTATCAAAAGTTTCGCGTTGCAGGCTAGCCAACTAAAAAATTAATTATTAGGGGTAAAAATCGAAAATTTCTTGATAATTAATGATAATAGTTTAAACTTAAACAATCTCGGAATCAGGAGCTTGACTACCCTGTAATACAAAACTTTTAAACGATTTCAATTGGAATTCACTTTTCTAGGTTGAAAAATTTTTTTGGACCCATTAATGAGATGAAAAGCTCTTTTATTGCGTTTTTTTGAAAAATTAAATATGTTTATTTTTACGATCTGCAACTTTTCAACCCCCTGGTAGTAATGGTACAGGGAGACGTAGAAAAGCAGACCGCAATTTTTCAGCTCTGTGAACAAAGCCCTACACCACTTTTATGGTGTAAAAATGGCGAAAACCCGCGTTGTTTTTTTTTCAAATGAGTCCACTTTGAGAACCTATTGCTCCACCTGCTTTTGAGCCAGGGTCACAAAATTTTGTATGATGGGTTTTCAACTCAAAATCAACCACTTGTGTGAGTTTGGTCAAAATCTGAGGTATGTTTTTTTTTTATTCACCCTAATACGTGGTATGTAATTCCATTTATGAAAGAATTCCCAAAAAATTTTAAACTTTGGGCTTATTCTGCAAGTTTAAAAAATTAAGTTGGAGGGTGTAGGATTGAAATTTTTACTACTTCGTATTGTAATTATTTCGCAACTATTATATTGTAACTGCGCTGTTTGCAAATTTCCAAAAAAAAAAAAAGTAAAATTCGGCTCATCCTAGTAGGAATTATTTAATATTTAATTCATAGCGAATGTATTTTATAAAAAAAAAAATTGTCTTCTTGAACATACAAACGTGCCAAACTAGTAAAGATGAAAAGGAAGTATGTGGGTAGAAAGTTGACATCACTTTTTTTTTTAATTTGACGAGCATAGCATTCCTAAAAGTACGGTATTCGTCGAGTATTGATGCGTAATTACAAATATGCCAGAAGTATGGATATATATGTGTAGGTTTATAATAAATTCACAAAGATCGACTTTAACAGGCTGGTAGGTACACATGAATTCCGAAGCGTACCTGCGAATTTATAACACATTTTCGAATATTTGAACAACAGCAACTGAACAACGGACAAATACTTACTAGAAATTGGAACTAGAATTCCTTTACCTAAACATTTCCAACAACTAAAACTAAAACTCATAACATAAATAAATCACCTCATTTTCCAAATTATAAACCATTTATATGTCGAGAAAGGTAGCTGTTTTGTTTTGTTCGTTCGCAACATGGTATATTTCATTTGGTAGCAACAAACGTAATTATTAAACACAAACATACCGCAAGGTGACTAAAAGTAATACAATACTTTTACTCAAACTGCATGTTAGTTGTATGCTAGCTATTCTTAATCCACAAAATTTGTATTCTCGCGCTTTCTGTCTAAATCCTGAGAATTTGCAACGTATGGTTAATTCACAAGCAATTTTATACAAATATGATACACTCTGCTTCCTGGCAGAGTAGATATACCTAAGCATTGGCAAAGAATAAATGGAAGAACAAACGTGTCGTCTGCGGTGAGGAACAAAATATCAATTACAGCTTGAAAACAAGTTTGGGTTGTGGCAAAAACTTAATATTTCAAAAAGAAATTTGCTACAGAGTACAGAATAAGGCATTTTTTCAACATAGTTCTTTTCTACAACTAACACTACAACATAAAAGAAGCCGATATTTTACATATATGTATCTCTAGTTTGCAGCAGTTGAATACTAATAAGTGCGTAGGATTCTTAGTAAATATACTAAATCTTTTCTATACGAGCGAGTTTAATCGAAACTAATTAGGAGAAAAAGTGATTCCGAAGGGAAATTAAAAAATTTATTTACTGTACGTACTTTACTAACCAACTCGCCTATCAACACACGTCATTCGTTTTTTAAAATATTAATCAACGATTTGAATAAATAACGGTTCTTTTAATATCCAAAATTTTCAAATCAAAAGCCTCGCATTCTTAGTAAATACAACAACTACCTTTCAGACAGGTAAATTTTATCGCCTTTGGAAAATTGCTAACTTCTTTACAAAGATGAATTAGGTATTTTTCAGGAAGGAGAAATAATTTATTTTTTAAAAGAGAAAATTTCTTTTTGAAACAGAAAACAAAAATTTTTTTAAACAAATCGAGATATTTTTTAAAAAGAATACCTTGTTTCAAGAATTATATAAGTCTGAAACGGCTACTATAGAGTTTCCTACCTCTTTCACGGTTATCTACTTTTGTAAACAATTTTACTGAATTTTTTCTCGAATTCGATGCCTACCTGCATTTTAATTAATTTTCTTTAGCGTCGGATCTTTTCGAAATTTAATTCGAAAAGTTCAGATTTTACGTTTGATCTGTAATAGTGCTTTGGCTCTGGGGTCTAATCAAAATAGCTTCTCTAGATTTGGAAAATACAGGTAAACACTACGTAAAAAATTAATTCGCCATTTCAAATTCCTGAAATTTTTAGAAGCTAGTCTGAAGAAGAATTAGTAAATATTCTAATGATATTCGGTCCTAGCAAAAAAAAAAAAAAAAACTTCCGAGGTATTTTTAAAGCTGTCGTGCTTTAAGCACCATATTTCGATGCTGACAATGAGTTGATTTTTTTGTCGATAAATTGAAGCTTCACATACAGTTTTACTATAAACCGCACAAGAATTACTTACCTATTATAACAGCTATTATTTAGTGTCGTGTAAATAGAAAATATGTAAATACTAGATAGGTACTTGTAAAAATCAAAAATTGAAAAACAACAATTTTAAAATTCACTACGTTTATTTTTCCACGTTTCGGTTAAATCCGTATCATTGAGAAACTACGGTTGAAAAAAAAAAATAGATTATGTTCTTCAATAAGAAAAAATATGGAAAATGAAGAAAATGTGCGAGAAAAAGAAGACGCCGCTAATAATTCTCTGACGTACAGAGCCAACCATAGAGCCAACAGAGCAACTCTTCAGTTTAAAAGAACAGACAACACGTCGCTGACCTGTTCATTACTTTAGTTACCTACGTTAATGAAATCGCGTGCCTGCACATTCCACCAAACCTATCAACGTAAGGGAAAAAAATATAGAAAAACACATTATTAGAGGAAAGGTTGAAAAGACTGGAGAGAAAAAACGAAACGCGATAAACGTTGAAAACAAATTCGTTCGGGTGAAATTAAATTAATCACAAGTCTTGGAAACAGGACTATACATAAGACATATTGCAGTACCAATTATACGAAAGGTCAAAAGGAATGAATAAACTGAGCAACGATTCTTTCACGAAACATTTCATTTTACCATTACCGTAAACAAGCGTTTTAGCATAGAAAGTTAAAAAGGAAAACTATACAGAAAGGTATACATATAGTATACAACCTTGTACAGAATATACACAAATTTTCTACCGCCAAATGAACCATATAAATCTATTCAAGTCTAATTGAAACACCTGCTTACATAAACCACAAGCATTTGTTGTTGATTTTGTATCGATTAGCTTCGCTGCAAAAAGGATGAAGTTCGCTCGTTTCTATCGTTTTCATGAAAAACAGATAGTAAAATCTTGTTACATCATCAATCAGCTTCAGAATTCTGATTTTTTACCGCGAGTTATTTTCATTAGAATTATTGTAATTGCCCGCAGCACCCATATCAATCTAATTTTATCCAAGTACCTACATACCGTATATATTTTTAGTCTAATTTTTCAACGAGAACGGAAAAAAGTTTTTAAATTAAATATTCATCACTCTGCTTCATTTCTCAGATCAAGTATACAGATCAACTAAAAAATTTTTGTTCGTCTTTATTTTTACGTACTTTTAAGTAAATTCCAAATGGCCAAAAATCAGTTACACATTTAAAACGATTTAGGTAGAAAATTTTGCTTCAGCCTTGACACTTTATGGTCTCAAAAAATGCAAGAGAAATTGTATGACACAAGCGGTAAAAAATAATTACTACTTACTTGATTGAAATTATTGCATCATTCACAACGTGTCAAGACGCAAATCGTTTTATTCGGTGAATAAGTAACTGTCTGTCACCAGTTAGTCGAATACAATGAACAAAATAATTTATATTCAGTAATTTTAAACTTTATAAAGTTCACTTTTCAGTCATTAAATATTTCAATGGTATAAATAGCGAGGAGGAAAACGTATTTGCGGCAAACAAGATAGGCAAATCTTCGATCGCGCTTCGGGATTCCAATTGGTATTTACGGCAAACAAATTAGGCAACTCTTCAATCACGTTTTGAAATTTAATCTGTATTTACGGCAAACCAGTTACGATTTTTTTATCGTTTAGAAAAAATCACGTTAGCTTATGAAATTCAGACTCAATAAAACTTATATGTCTTGAATTTATAACTCAAATTGTAGAGAATGTGATCGTTGTTAATGAATTTTTTCAATCGATAGGAATTTTAGTGCCAATAAAATAGGGTACCGAAGGCATTTCAAGAATGATCGATTATGAAACACAACAGTGTTCTGGAAACTGATTTCTTCATCAATACAATTTTAATACTTCAACTTGTTTATGGTGAGCCCTCCCCTTTCCCTTACTAACAAAGGAATTATGCATCCCGTCAAATTCCAATTTTAAAGGAACTTAGACAGCTTAGAAGAGTAATTTAAAAAAAGAAAACAATTTAATTTTCAGCTATCGCAGTTGATATTTTAAATTTTTGAAAAAAGCTTTTCCTAATAAGGGTCAAAAACGGCCCCTGACGCAAAATCGATCAAAATTGAGCCAAAACGTTACTTATAGTCTGAAAATATCCAAAAAATTTTTCACCTTTTACACCACTACTTCCGGAATTATCGCTCCCCAAATGTCAAAATTCCAACGCGCGATATCTCTAGAAGAGGAGGATAAAAAATTTTGAAATTTTCACAGATTATGAAACTCATTCATGGCACTCAGCAAGATGCATAATCTGTGAAAATTTCGAAATTTTTTACCCTCCCCTTCTGGAGATATCGCATATTGAAATTTTGACATTTGGGAAGCGATAATTCCAGAAGGGGTGGTGTAGAAGGTCAACAAATTTTTTGTGATGCTTTTAGACCATTGGTAACATTTTGGCTCAGTTTTGACCGATTTTGGGTCAGGGGACGTTTTTGGCCCGTCTTAGGAAAGACTCTTTTTAAAAATTTTCCCTATACAAGAAAGTAACTTATAAATTTAAAAAACATCTTTCAAATTTTGTGAAAAAACAAAAAATGAACTTCGGAAGCTAAAATTTTGACCACAACTGAAAAATCTTGAGGTAAGTTTTTCCTAATTTTTATTCACTGGGTAATCTACGTTGAAATTTGAAAAATTGAAAAACATAAAGAAAATGATGATAAATTTTTTAAACCAGTTGCAATATGTGAATTGCAAAATGATAAAAAAGTAAATTTTTCAGTTTTTTCAAAAATATAAATTTTTACAAAAATCTCTAAAAATTTGCAAAAAAAAATTGAAAAATGCATTTAAGAGCTAAAATTTTGGCCATAACCTTTCTAATATTAAGTTCGAAAAACTTGTGATAAAAAAGCACTTGAATCAGGTGAAAGCCCCCCACTTCAAAATTTGTCCGCCAAAAAGACACCATCAAAAAAGGCCGTAGCCAAAATTTTAGCTGCTAAAAATTGCATTTTTTGTTTTTTTACGAATTTTTGAAGATTTTTCAATTCATGAATAATTTTTTGTTAGCTGCTGAAAAAAATCTTCGAAAATTCGCCAAGACTATAAAAATAAAATTTATACCTAACTAAAAATTTTGTTTGTTTTTTGACATGAATAAGTATAGAATGGTTGGGAGGCATTTTGTGAAAACTAGACGTTTTTGATTTGAAGTTTTTAGTCGAAACGTCACGATGAAAGATGATTATGAAAGCAAAAAACAAAAAAAATTAAAATAAAAAAATATAAAATTAAAAAAATTAAAAAATTAAAAAGTTGAAAAAAATTTTAATTAAAAAATAAAAAAAAGAAGTTGAATAAATTTAAAAACAAGAGAAATTAAAAAATAAAAAAAGAATCAATGATTTCTGCAATTTATGTTAACATGTCCAAGTTAAATAAATGTGAAAAGGAATTGGTGAGTTTGACATGGATATAGCTTAGCGCAGGGGATCATTTTCTGAAAATGTAACGTTTTTAATTTTTTATCTGAAGTTTCTGATCGAAAACATGTGACGATAGATGTTTGCAGGCCTACATATAATTTTTATTTTACTGCGCAATAATAAAATCAAACGTCAACATGGAGTGAAGACAAGAGAAAACATTTGTGATTTGAAGTTTTTGATCAAAAACTCGCAAAGTAAGGCGATACTGAATGATTTTTGCACTTCATGTTGAAAATAATGCTGATACCGATATGTTACATATCCACAATCTAGACTTTTTCCTAGAAGAGAAAAGTGCCTAAATATTTTTAGGCGATTTTTGATACACTCCCTCCAACTATCCAAGTTTCATCAAAATCAGAGTCAAACCGGACGTACACTTCTCTTGCGAAAAGTATTTATTCAAATATCTCTATCTGGATTAAATTTTGATTAATTTACTTATTTGAAAAAGAAAAACAATATAATAAAAAAATATAACAAAAAAGAACCGGCGTTTTTGGCTGCACAGATGGGCCATTCGCTACCGAAGACTTCTTTGGATCGCTAGATTTTCTACAGAAGATTCAAAGACGGGAGGAATGGAAGTACATTTATAATGTAGGGAGATTCATCAGGTAAGATTTCTGAGACGAAGAGAGAGAGAGAGAGAGAGAGAGGAAATTTGTATCAGTTTCTTATAAGAATTGAGGGACACAACAAGAGATGAGAAGTAGAGCTAAGAGGACCATCTGTAGGATCAAGACGTTAGACCAAATTGGCATGGGTAAGCCAAGTATGGGAAATTTTACTTCGGCCCTTCTGCTTAAATCTGTCATTTCAACAAATTATTTAAAAAATTAAGCTTAGCACTGAATTAAATGAATAAAAATAAAAAATCCAGTCTAAAATTGAGTTTTTCTCAAGTAGAAATATCAAGAGAAACAGACGTGTTAGGATCTAAAATTGTTTTCGAATTGTTTTCGATAGCCTACTTTTTGGCGGAAAAAACTATTCGAACAGCCTCCCAGGGCATTCTCAACTTTTTCATCTCACATAAGTTTAATACGTATACCTTTATTTATATAATAATTCATTCGTGACAGTAAATTACTTCAAAGAAGTATTACTTACGTACAAATCAGTACTGAACACAATAGGTTTCAAAAAAAAAGAAGTATACTTAACGTATTAGCATCATAATATTTTTTTTTTTTTGTAATGCTTATAAGTATACCCATATAAGACTATAAAAAAAAATAAAGATTCGTTCATTTGAATTTCTGCCAAAAGTACACATATAATAGTGTTCTTTCATTCGATTTATGGTAAAAAGAATATAAAAAGTTCAATATTCCATTCGCGTTGAATTCACGTCGTCACAAAATTAAATCGTAAATTCGAAATTTTTTCACCGACGAGTTAATAGACTAAACCCACATACGGTTGGTGTACTATGCGCGATAATTTTCAAGCAAATGCTTACTTACTTATACCTGTAGTAAATATTATAAGATAACTCTACCGTAGCAGAGTTCTCATGCAGTATGCATTCGTTTCTACATAGCCGAATACCACCAGCTCACTCACTCATCCTATGTAACAAACAATACGAAAAGTGGTGCCATCCTAAATCATTTGAAAAACGTCATAAAACTTGGGCGTACGCAATTACAAGTAAACGACCATTGTCTAGGCCACCTTTACTCCTGGCTTCTAAAATTAATTAAAACTACCAGTTTACGAAAATCTACACGCTTGGGAGTAAAACACGGGGTGACGCGACGCGTTAATTATAAAGTTCGCGCAATTAGACAAGCATGCAATAACGTCTCTGGCATCATTTTATAAGTACCCGGCGTATTTTCATTTCCCACATAGGTAATTAGTAAAATTGGATACCATGTTGTAGAAAATAAGCAAACGCAAGAGTGATTCGACATGATAGCAACAACGTACGTCGTATGTACACAACAAAAGCCTCCCCCCAAAAAAACGTAAAAAAAAAAATGAAAATAGAAAAGAATTGAAAAAAAAAAAAAAAAACCAAGATGCGAGAGAAAATTCACCGCGTGAAAGACAAAGGTCGGCGACATCCAAGATAAAATTCACACTTTCCGTGCTCCTGTGCCACTAACCATGTAAGTATTTGTATAATCGATGCTGCGGACCGATATAAAAGATAGGGATGGCTAATAGCTTTATGCAGAGGAATTGGGACGACGAAAAGTATGGAGAGAGACAAGTACGCGCTACTCAAGTTAACAGTAAATGCGCTTCGTTAACTAATCGGTTAAGAGCTGGGGTGTGATATTCGCCTCTTTCGCTTTTGCCGAGATGACACTTATTGTAAATTTGAAACAATCGATCATTAAATTTTTCACTCTCCGCCGCGTATACGTAAAAAGCCTAATACCAAACGCGTGACACGTTATAAATGATTGCAAAACACTCTTTACGATGTTAATTAATAACGCACGACACGCACTACATACGTATCGTATACGTGTCATAATTTTCTCCGTATATGCATAAACCCTATGACCATTCTATCGTTCTCTTTTTCTCGTGTATGACACCTAGAACGCGTGTTTTCGCTAAGTTGTTTGACATTTTGCCGAGCAGAAATTTATGATCAAGAAAACAATCGTTTAAACTTGAGATGAATTTGTATGTACCTACCACACGAAAGTTTAACCGAACATACGATTAATTAACATATGTACCGACAGTGGCGTAACCCAATTTTTCCGTTTTTTTTTTTTAATTTCTGCTTAGAAATATGCATCGCAAAAATTAGGAATCCAAATTTGACACACAACCCACTATGGAATGCGCAACGTGTTTTTATTTAGTAATACCACACCCACTCTGAGGACCACTGCACATTACGTTGCCAGCGATTTCTTGAGGCTCTTCTAATATTTGCCAGACAGTAACTAGACTT
>FIZR01002553.1:0-30288 GCA_900060175.1 Ferrisia virgata
AGGTGTCTACCAACCAGTTTTTCAGGGTACCAAGTGAAAAAAAAATAATCGTTTTTTTTTTACCCACCCTACTGACCACTACTGTTTTTAGAATTTCTTTTCGATTGAATTATGCGAAGCACCGTGTACTCCTTCTATGATGAGAAACACGTAAGACTTTAATTAAAATACGTTTAGAGGCAAAACGGATTGAAAATTTTTCTCAACTTGCATGGTATATTGCATATTGCTGCGTGATTATAATACAATGCAAAATAACAATTCTTTATAAAACCACAGCATTCCCAATGAAAGCTCTCTTCCACAAAACTTTTATTACGTAGCACCGAGTACAGACTGGAAATATAAATCATCTGTGTGCAGACCTACCACCAGAATGCATAGGGTTTTAAAATGAAGTTGTACGTACGTACTGTGCGGTACAGCGAAGTGAAGCGGTTACTCGGTCACTTGACAACGTATTATGTATAGACAATCAGGCAGTCTGTCTATGCACAAATACATACCGTATAGTTTTGCTATACGAATATGCAAAAAAAAAAAAAAAAAAAAAACCTAACCGTTTACGGGTACTCGGATATGAGATTTCCACGTAAAATGTCACAACTCTGATAATATACGTCGTACAATCGAAATAGAATGCCTGCTCGTCATTCATCGCAGATAGGGTACCTCTACCTATTCTCTTTTTGGCTCGTTTGTAGGTATACTAAACAGCATTCCGACGATCGCTGATTCAGTTTAAGCACTTCTTCGACGGCGAGTGAGCTGAGTGGGTATTTCCCAATTTCTCATTCAAAAGTTTTAAAAAACTGAAGACGCACAGTTTTCTTACAAAATCCATCTTTTGGAACTCGTGTTCTCAGATGATATTCCGCGTAAACACCTGATACGTTTACGATCGCACTTCGGCTTCGTTATCCTTAAATATAGGTAAGGTAATTTGCCAGTAGTTAATAATTTTGTCTTCGGAGCTGATTTGTGAGAGACAATCGTTGACCCCAGCCTCGAATTGATAATTTTTGCACAGTCACTTTACTTAACATTAGCCCAAAGTTTCCGTGTTGTGGTTAAAACCAAATAGGAGAATATACAAAAAAAAAAAAAAAAAATTTCGCATGTCGGAGTTCACAGTTGGAAAAGAGTGAAAGAGGTTATCAACTATCAAAAAATTACAGAAAATTAATAAAATGTCTGCAAAAATATCAATTTAAGCTGCCCTTTCGCATTTAAAAATTAGTTATCCAATTCACACCTGAAAATTATGCCACTTACATCAATTTTTGTTGTTATTAGCTACTCATTAGAAATTCTCAATTATTAGCAAATGCAATTTTTTTCACATTTGCTGATGGTGGTTGAAAGCAGATCCGCACTGGCCTACCAGGATTTGGGAAAATCCCGGTGAGCCTTTTCAAGTCGGTCCAGCCTTCTCAGCAAAACTCGGCCAAAAAGTTTTAATCATTTTGTAGGTTGAAAGAAAAAACGGAAAGAATCTATTAGGCTTATAATTTAAAAAATATAAGCCGTATTACGGGGCTCGCTCAATACCAACTCAAACTCTTGAAGTAATGTTGCAACTTGTATCATTTTTTTGGGATCCCGTCGGCTTTTCTTCCTTCCTTTAAAGAGCGAATGAAAGATAAAAATGCTTATTTCTCACGAAACTGGTCAGTAGCTATGGTCAGAGCCGTATACAAATGTGGAAAAAAGAAGCCCCCCTGCGGCGCAGCGTTTCAAAAATAATAATAAAAAAAAAAAACGTTCAAGTAGCTAAATTTTTTAAGTTTTATTTCACAACATTACCTTAAAATTTTCGTCCTCGCTTCGATCAGGCATTATTTACTCCTATTCTTTGCTCACATTTATAACTCTTTGCAGTAATTTTTTTCTTACATGAAAATTCATTCTAGCAAGTAAAAAATAGTAAAAGTATTTCATGTCCGCTTTTTTTAAACTCCCATTCTCTCACCTTGGCTAATTGCTACTTCTAAAAATTTTCGCCCTCGACTTGTAAATCGTAAAAAGTTGGCATAAAAATTGGTAGAGAAAAAAAGAGAAAAATTATGCTCACCACAACAACTTACCAACACGAATTTGAACTACTAAAAAGCAATTTTAGTGCTAAAACTATAATTTTTCAAAATTCCGCCCTCGCTTCGCTCGAACGTACGTGTATTTTTATTTGCTGTACGGTGTATCATTTTTGTCCAATTTAACAAGCTACCTAACGAACATGAATGTGAAATTTCTGAAAATGTAATTTTAATGTTAAAAAAAATACGATTTTCTCCAAAATTTCACGCTCGCTTCGCTCGGGCATGCAAATATTTCTTATCTATTTCATTTTTCTGAACTTGAGCCCCAAAAAAAGTGCTCTTTACACCATAACATCTCCGTATTTGACTTTGCAAAAAAATTTTCTAAAGATTATAGATTTTAGCAGGCAATTATTTCATTTGCATTTCAATTTCCCCTGAAAGTTGGTTTCGCTACATCCTTGCCTTTATGCTATGTATATCTAGTTCAAAAAAAGTTTCATGACTCAGCACCACTTCTTGAAAAAAAAATTCAACTCTCACCTTGAGGAATTTCAGGTCACGGCACTGTTTGAAATGGAACCGAAAAATGAAGAAGCGTCGATTCAAATGTTTTTTTTTTTTTTTTTTTTAAAGGAAAAACATTACGTTAAGTATATTTTGAAAAACGTAATATGCTCTTCAATATTTGCAATGCTTTCAGAAATAAATATGAAAATTTAAATCCGTAAAAAATTAACGCATAAAATGTCAAAATTGGAGTACCTTGACCCGCTGAATACGAATTAATGTGCGAGTGCTTTCAACTTTGTGAGCGACAAAAATATTCGAATAAAAATGACTATTTTAAACTGGCTAAATAAATGAAAAGTGGGTATGATTTTTTGAATTTTTTAAGGCCTTCTACGACCAAAAAAAAAAATTATAGGTTGCCTACGAATAAATTTCTCACCGAGCACTGAGCGCACGAAAAATTGACAAAAAATTTTTGATTTCACATCACATCGTTACTATCGCAACGAAAAAAAGAACGAAAATCCATGAGCAGCTAGAAAGTATTTAGCTGCAAATGCGATAACATAATATTGAAAATACGTTCGATTCGATAGACTATTTTGTGATGGTCCGATGAAAAAAATAATGGTAAGTAGCTAAGTACCTATGTTAATTCTTCGCTTATTCGCGTCCAATCGATATTCATCGCTTCATCGATCGGTTACTATTGAAGTCATCGCAAGTAACGATTGTATCGCCTTGCGCCTATGTTAATGGGTGGAATGAACGCGATGTGGCAAGCACACCCTTACCTGATGTATGCAGACCGCAGGGCGATATTTTCATAAAATATTAATATCCATCACTTTGTATTGTTTCGCGGTCAATAGGTCTAGCTGGCGAACGCTTTGTTTTGAAAATTTTATCCGCATGCCGAAATTCATCGACCCCGGCGATTTACCCTGCGTAACCTTTACGCATACAAGTGCAGATGGAATACCTACGTGAATGACATTATGCATCCGAGCAATACGTACTTTACGCTCACCAACGAGCAACATTATAACGTTATAAGTGTAACGCAAGTAAGGTAAAGTAAGTATGGCTCAATAATGAAGAAACCATCATGACTTACGGATAGTTCTGCGGTTTAACGTTCGTTGCCGCAGTAAAGCGGGTATCAATTATCAAGTTCAAGTTGTATCACGTATGAACTCTCGCGATAAAAGGGATGCTGGTTTGAGTGATGTTGGTCGATACAAGGCAGAGCACCAAGCTACTTATGGGGGGGGGGGGATCTTTTTTTTCTGTCGCGTCGAAGCAATGAAATAACATCGTTTCTAGCCGTAGAATCGACATAGCCGAAAGAACATTACCGTACCAGATACGTCGTAAAACACTTGCACTGTTACTGCGAATGAAGAAACCTATCTGCATACCTAGTACCTAACCTACTAAGGGTCACCTCGTCTATCGGTATTCTCGCTGCAATCCATAGCCGTTGTTTGGATAGGTTAGGTATTGGTAATTATAAACCATTAAACCGCATTACCCACATTAATAGATCGTCTGCTTCAATGCAAATTACTCGCATCGAATAAAATTTATTCATTTTACTCATCTACGATGTTACGAGCTGGACGACAAATTACAGATGTTCGCAGACATTTAGGGGATGCCTGTTTGTCTGTATTCAAAGTAATCGTAAGTGCGTACGTGAATAACGATACGGACAGGTACGAGTATGAAATTATTTTTGTGAGCCGAGCAGCTATCCATCTAGCATCTACATTTTAAACGTTATTCGCAAACGTCCAGTCGGTGAGTAAATTAACTATTTACTACATACACCCTTGACAGGTAGGTAGCTAGTAGCCAGGTACATCTACGTAAGTATGCTTTACTTACCTATCTAAAGTAAGTTGCTGTAAAACCGTTAAATCACATGCGATGTATTCCAAAGCAATGTCAGTAATACGAGGACACCACGATAAATCTAAACATCGTAATTTGCGTAAATTTTCCGCTATCAGTTCGATCCCATCATCCGTGATCTTTGTGCAGCCTGACAAACTCAATATGGTGAGATTCGGCAGTGAATGCACTGAAAGCAAACAACAACATTCGTCTCAGCTTTAAACACCTACACCTATGAATAAAAGTAATGTTGATAATACGTATAGATAAAGGAACGTCTACGTCTGTAAACTTGGCATTGTATCCATCACTGAGCTGAGTAGATCATTTACAAAATACTTGGCTAACGTAGCCTAGGTCTAGATCTATACCTAGATGTATGTTATTGGTTTCCTTCAACGCCCTACATACATACACCAACTTGAGTCGAACAAGAAAATAAAGAAATTCATGCTCACACATTTCGCAGCATACGATTACGTATGTTCATAGCTTCTTACAAGACAAAACGGCAGAGCAACAAACATTTGCTTTGTACTTGTAGGTAGTTTATATCTTTGGCGAAGCCGAGTGGTAAAACGAGGGGGGGGGTGAAAGATTCGCGGCAAAAATTAAAATGCTTCAATAGCCGATTAGTGATTTGGATAATTACTTGTCCATTTTCAAAGCGTGTCTCCTCACGAATTTAAAATGTTTAAAAATCTTCTTTATTTTAATCAAAATTTCGTCCTCGATTCGCTCAGGCAATTTATGAACATTACTCACTTTATATTTATGAGAGGTGAGTTCCCAAACGTTGATTTCTTTTCATCACACATACTTCACAAAAAAAAAAACGCAGTCATTGTTGAAGTTATTTCAGCCGTGACTTTCTGTTGTCAAATAGAGGAGGGAGAAATAGGGTGTCAAATTTTACAAAGTGGCAGATTTTTGAGACTGCAAATTGAAAAAAATTAATAAACATATTAAACATGCTGCAAAAAATGTAAAATGATCATGCTCGTGCACAGGATTGGTACAAGGGGAGGTTTTGAGAACTGAATTCCAACCTTCAGTGCTCACAACTTCCAAAATTTAATATTGCGCAGAAAAAATACCAGTGCTCGAGTGAAGTGAGGGCGAAAATTTTGCAAAAAATTGTATATTTAATTATAAAAAACTGCATTTTCTAGGAAAATTCGCATTTTTTCCATCCATGAGAAGGGGTTTGACCCTCAACCCCACCACCTCCCTGCAAATGAGCCTGAAAACGATAAACATTTTTAAGATCTGAAATTTCTAAAATTTTTGGTTCACGACTCGCTCAGGCACTACTTATTCTTTTTTTGTTTTCATATGTTGGGAGGTGGGTGAGATGGTTAGTTCGAGTGGTTGCGTCCGCGTGAGTCAAAGGGGCAGCTTAGAAAAAGTTCGCCAGATGGAAAATTCCTAGCTACGCCACTGAGTGAAGCTACGTATTATACGAAAAGGTAATGCCGGTTGATAGATGATCTGGGTAATTGGGTACTGTTTACGTATAGGTACTTGACCAATAGCGACGAAAATTTTATTCAGAATTGCAAAGATCGTCTATTTTATTTTCTCAATTTCTCATTCGTATCCAATATTTATCGGCTATCAATACAAATGTAACTACATCGTTTATTTGTGAGGGAAGCTGGCTTGGCTGTTGGTTGGGCTTGCTTACCAGGTACTCAATACAAAGGAAAATCGTCGCACAAAAAAATATCAAAGGAATGAAAAATCGCGAGAGTAGGTGTAGCAAATCGGGAGATAACAGGCGCATATCGTACTAGCTGGAGCTATCTCAGCTCAGTCGAAACAGTGAAATTTTCATTCAGTATCCCAGCAACGAAAAGCATGAATGAATTTTGCTAGTGCTTATAAGCTCGGTTAGAAATAAATATCATCCGATGCACGAGCAAAGAAAAAGGGGAAATGTGTACACTTTCTATGACGTCACTTTCACGCGAAACATAACGCTAGTTCTGGTACTGGATAAATCAATGTTTGTAGGTGGGCCCGCGTCCGCGTTGTTTTACCCTCAGCTAAACTCGCACCGTTCCGTAGCTAAGTATTGAATATTAGGCGAGGTAGGTAGGTAGGTAGGTAGGTAGGTAGGTAGGTAGGTAGGTAGACTAGGTACTAAGTGTACATTACATAGTACGTAAACGTACTAGATGGTACAAAATTACGTTCTTTCGTTGCACTCCGTATTCAAAACAAAACACACAGATAACGCAGGCCTGCGTTTCTTTGTCCACCCTACCAACATTGCTTTCTTACTTTGACTATATAGTTAATTAGACTTACATACAGCCAACGCTTTCTTCTTTCTTTCTCTCCTTTAACTGCTTTCTCCACTGTCCACTTTGACTTGGGTAAAAAAAAAAAAAAATCTTTTCGATCGCGGTCTTATTTCGACGTAGAAAACTAAATTTTTTGTTTTTGATAGCGCACTTCAATTTAAACAAAACATGACTGCATGACGCATACTTTCACCGTGCTTTCGTACAAACAAATGCGATGAATATTTAAAATTTAATCGCACATGCATAATTGGCTACGTGCTTCCTATTGCAATGGCAATAATTTCTATCAAATGTCGGTAACATCCATTTGACATAGGTAGTAAATATCGCATAACTGTTGCCTACTGTACGTATGTATATGTATATTTTTTCATACAAAAATATGTAAATATCTACGTAGCATTCTAGATCAACCTGGCAGATACCAGAATTTATTGGACATCCTATCTGTGCTTGTCTTCATGTCTCTGTTGTACAGCTACATGTCAATGTGTTCTGTACGGGACCAAACACTTATTCGCCAACCTAACCAGCCGGATGCGCATGGACAGTTATGTGGCCGCTTGTCAACTCTAAAGATATTTAGACGTGTTTTTCAACCCTTTGAACTGAAATTTCTGAGATTTAGTAATCAAAATAGTGAAAATGGTTGTGAAATTTCAAAATTTTTGCACCCCATCATTTTCTCTTAACACTACTAAACTGAAGTTAGATTTGAGGCCATACAGCTAAACTTTTCCTTGGGCCTAGACAAAAAGTTCGTGCAACCCTGGGCCCAACTCATCATGAATTCCTTTCATTTCATTAATCTCGATTGTGCCTAAATCTTTCAATTCTTAATAACTGTTCGCTTCATCGATCGTTGAACTTATGAAGAATTTAGAGTTTCTTGTACCCACTCAACCGAGCCAAGTTGGTAATAGAATGAGGAAAGTAGAAAAGTTATTATCTCGTAGTCAGTCCACAATACATTTAGTACTACAGAATTATATCTACGCAAGCGAAACTTGGCCAGTATCGTAACCACCCTTACACAACTAGCTGATTGACTTGTTACGTAATAATTCTACATAAGTATAGGTACCTATCTAATCTATCTACGGACTATAGCTACCGTCTATCGGCATTCACCTAGAGCCATCAAGGCAAAGTGATTGCGCGTGAAAACTTACCGATATTAACAATTCCATGGTTGGTTATTTCCCAACATGATTGCAACTTGAATATATTCAAGTTGGGACTTTGTTTGGTGCTAAAAAATCCTAATGCGGCGTCCGTAACGTGGTACGCTTGAAGAGAAAATTCACATAAATGAGGAAGAATCTGAGCAACTGCGCCAACCGATTCGTCTGATATATTTATACAGTCGGCCAATTTCAATGACACTAATCTCGGAGGTAAATTATTCCACAAGCCGTTTTCGGTTACATCATTACATCCGCACAGTTCTAGTTCGTAACAAGCCTGTGAAAAATAACATTCATGCAGTACGATTATAATTCGGAAATGTAGACCTGCCTATTTTCGAGTGCTGGCAGAGGTCTTTAGATAGGGATGGGCGCGAGTTCTTTTCAACTCCAACTCACAAGTTTACTGCTACTTCACTCTTTTTCAAAACAGTTGTACCTAGAAGCGTTTGAGAGTTCCGTTCTTTTTCAGTGAAAGGTTACTACATATATATATATCCTCTTATAAGTTATAACTGGCATACAGCTCTCACTGTTGAAATTTTTTGAAGACAAAAAAAAATAATTAGGTAATTTGCTAGCAGTTGATAGATACTAAATTTTATCTTTGCAGCTGATTGGCGAGACCATCATAAGATCGATCGAAAACAACAATGGTATTTTGGATAACCCATTTAATTTACAGTAAAACACCGACATCGTTGAGCTCAGCCAGGAATTTATAATTTTTTTAGACTCACTTTACTGAATAGAAGCCCAAAATTCCTGTGCTATAGTAAAAACCTAAACATTTTTACTAAAACGTCCAAATTTGAAATTCATTTCTTTCAGAATTTTGTAAAATAGATACAGAAATAGATACAGAAATGGTTTCTATGCCAAAATGATGGGCACATAAAGGGAAATCTGCAGAAAAGATTTCACATGTCAGGATTCAGTTGAAGGTGAGAAAAAGGGGTTAACAACTACTGGCAAATGAATAAAATCGCTTGCTTGGCAGCAGTTGATAATTTAAAAAATTGAGGAAAACCAATAAAATTTCTAGAACAAATATCAATTTGAGATGAGTCTATGCCTAGGACAATCAATGCGAGTATTTAGATTGGCGGGACACAGTTCTTTGAACACTTTTTGTATTACTAGCTTCTGAACTATCACTTACTGGCATGTTGCTAAAAAAAACCATCAACTACCGGTAAGTAACCTACATTGATTGGAAATTTTTTCCAGAGATAGGTAATTTAGATGGGGGGGGAGGGGGTTTAAACAATATAGGGCATATATAGCTAGGGTACACATCGAAGTATAACATAACATTTCTTTAGAATATTTGATCATTGCAGGCGACGTAATTACTAGAAATGTAAAAAAAATTCCTCTTCCCTATCAACTACCTGCAAATTACTTTACACAAATGAAAACAGGATCTCGGTACTTAAACTTGCATACTTGATATCATCATGAACGAATACAGCAACAATTTGATAAAAAATATCGATTTTTTTTTTTATCAAATCATTTACAAAAGACAAAACTGAAAAACTTATGAGTCTAGACTCTCTTAGAAGTTAATTTGCTAAAAGAGTTAAAAAATAGTTAAAAAAGAAGAATGAACTCTTTTGGAAATTAGTCAACTCGTGAGTTCAATTCAAAACTGTAAACAGCTAGAGTTGAAAGTTAAATTCAACTCTTTACTTACGGCACAGAGTTCTGTTGTGAATGAGTTTTCTCTTTCAGAAAAGTGTATCCATCTCTGACTTTAGGTATATGCATACATTCAGACAGAGATACAATTGAACATTTTCAAAAAATAAATCATCCCTTACAGATAATCCTAATTTTTTGTCTGTGAGTGGGGTACGAAATTTTTTCAAGAATGTATATGAGTACTAGAAATATAGTTTCTCCTCATCTTAATGTTTGAGTGTAAATAAGTAAATGAGGCTGTGAAAGAACATCGATTAAATTACGTTTGCAAAGAATTACCTAACGTCTTTAGGAAGAAATACCCAACACTTAAGAGTGTTATCTTGATTCTTGAATGTAATGAAAAGATTATTTACTCTCGATGGTTCAAATGAGGTGGTCTACACTTTTTTGTGCTGAATTTAAAAAAATAAAGCAAAAGTGAGGGCGAAATTTTGCATGATGATAAAATGTTTTTCCAAAGATTAAAAAATCCATTTTCAGTAGTTTTATGAAAAAAGTTTGCCTAAATATGAGTTTTTTTTAATTTTCAGTCTCGAATGGGAACGGGGTTGGACCGTCACCCCATCTTGTGATTATGCCACAAGATTATTTGTACCTGCATGTGTAGGTATGCATCATTTGATGAATATACCTACCATGCATAGTTTTGAGACCTTATTTGATTATTGAGACACTAATTCAGCTAACTACGACCCTTTTATATTCAACGTTTGAAGTTGCATGTTTTTCTTAATTAAATTATAAATTATCAGGTAAGCCAGATTTCAAATTTGACGATCTTAAAAACAGCAATTTACCAACCGGACTCTTCTTATTGTTTTATAACCTACACCGTTAATGGTGAAACAACAGAAATTTACATACCGTTTTTTTTTATACAAGAGGTATAAGTAATTTTGTGTCTCGGAGTTGAAGGAGAGAAAAGGAGAGTACTTACGGCTAAATGTTCCATGAAATTTTCTAATCCTTTATCTGAGATTGCGCACCATTTCAACATCGCCGAATGCACGTGTTTAGATCCGAGGGGAAAATAATTCATCATATCGATGATATCTTCGTCTTTGGCACCGACCATACCTAAAGATCGAAGTCCTCTGCGTATAAAAGAAGCATAGAGCCTGGTCTTTTCATAACTAGTAGATTGTCGAAACTGTTTACAGTGCACATTCAGCGATAAACCAGACCAGTATTTCTGATTGCGATATAAAAGCTCTTTCCATCGTGAACAAACTCGGGCTAAATTCGATCTATCAATTGACGTAAAAAACCAAAAAAATCTGCATAAAAACTCTTCATCCAAAAACAACTCGTTCAATGTAATTGGCCTGGATTTAATATAAACAGCTCTGCGAAGTTGTTGAGGAGTTTTCCCACTTCTGCATCTAATCTTTTCAGAGCCTGTTAAAACCGGCATCATCTGTGGACTTGTCGCATTACCAACGTTTACGTTATTAGAACTGTTATTATTATTGTTATTGTTACTGTGATTATTATTGTTGTTGTTGTTATTGTTGTTATTGTTGCTGTTAATGTTACCACAAAACACGTTCGTCATTCTTTCCATTACACT
This sequence comes from Ferrisia virgata, assembly GCA_900060175.1. Classification (NCBI taxonomy): domain Eukaryota; kingdom Metazoa; phylum Arthropoda; class Insecta; order Hemiptera; family Pseudococcidae; genus Ferrisia; species Ferrisia virgata. Next base: position 11,231 of record FIZR01002553.1, read on the forward strand.
GCTAGATTTGCCGACATTACGGTGTTGTTTGCCCACTCTTAGGCTTAGACCATTTATCCGTTTTGAAAGTTCGGCACTAGCTCTTTCCACAACACCTTGGCCGGACATGATAACTGTCCAGTTACACATGAAGCATCACGTGATTTGCTTTTTTTGTGAAATACCACATAGTATTCGAATAAAGTGTCCCGATCACCGAAAAAAAAAATTACAAGTGAACGCGATTCACTACCATCAACGAAGAGAGACTGCGACTTAACTGTTCCTGTCTGCTGCATGATGTAACGAGAAGTAGTAACGCTTGTCGCGAATTCAAAGTTCCACCCCTGTTATATGTACTTTTTAAACGCCCGTTGGTAATTCATCCGTTATTCTCTAGAAATCGATAATATAATAGGAATAGGTACGTTACTTCTTTAAAACTTGAAACTTTACAATCAAAATGTAAAATGAATTATAAAAACTTTTATATGTATGTACATCAGTGGTAAATGATAATTATGTTGCCTACAGTACCTATCTAGACATACACTTTTCAATTATGTTGATTTATTCGTTAATTAGGGAGGTAGAAGTATTTTAATTTTTAATTCGATGTGAGCAATTCTGGTTATCTACCTTTTGCCCGCCATGTCAGAAATTATCATCATAAATCTTATTCCGCAATCATCTGCAGTCTCTATGAACCTAATTCACGATAACTTTTTCAATTTCTTCACTGAAGTACTGATATAACAAAAATTGAAAATCGAAATAATGTAAACGAATTGATAATTTTTTTAATTTACTTGCACTTCTGCATTTTCCGTTATGGCGCATGTAAATAATGAACAACAATAAATTTGTGCCATGTTTGTGTAAAGTTCTCACAATATTTTAATGTCTAGCTATCGCATGTATCTTAAAAATCGAAATCTTGAGCTTTAAGACCGAATGTACTATATTATTTAATTCAATTATAATCTTTGATCTTTCTTCAAACAAATCTCTTTTCCAATACCTTTACCTGCTTTTAACTACTTGATAAATTGATTGTTTGTGTGTAATTTTGTTTAATCAACGAAAATAGAGCGAAAATAGCCCTAGGTACGATTCTGAATATTGAAAACAAAAGCATTGTGTAAAATAAAATTTGAAAAATTTCAACTAAATTCTAATTATTTAAAGTAAACATGTTTTAATAGCAGGTAGGCAGATAGTTAGGTATACAATAACCAGATAACACACACAGTTGGCCAATTATTTAAAAATACTTTTGTTCATAGCGTTTTAAACTTACTTAAAACCAAGGAGGAAAAATGTTTTTTTATTTAAACATTTTTTTAGTTCATTGTTTTTTTTTAATGCGTTTTTTTATATAAAATTATGCACTGGATGAAATGCTGTGAACCTGAAATCGTGATCTTAAAAATTCGCTGAGATATTTACTTTTTAGGCCCAAGTTGAGATATTTAACATCTCGATAAAATATTTTTATTTCTTTACAAACTTTTATTTTTTTAATTTTTTTTTATTCTATAATCTCTATATCGTCAGGGTCCTCGATGATACAGTAAAACCTTGTAACTCTAAACACTCAAACTTTTCTGCAGTTGAAAAAAAAACACGATCACCACTCTTTCGAGAAATTGGAGATGAATTGTACTTTTCATCATGGTTTTTACTTTTAGTAAATATATACTAGGTTTTATATAGTCCTTATTTTTCAAAATTTACTGAAATTTTTCCCATAATGTCTACGTGAATAAGTTGATGAATTAATTACTAAGCACATCAACGATTTTTGCTAAAAAAATTGTAATTTTTGAAGTTACAAGGTTTTGGTGCAACACCAATGATGTTCTTTATCGTTCTTCCTAACAGGAGTTTTTGTTTGTTTGTTTAAAACATGTTTCGGATATATTAAATTAAAACGTGTTTAAAACCAAAAACAGGTTATAACAAATTTTCAAAAAAAAAAAACTTTGTTTTCAACACGGATCACACATCAACATTACACAACGGAGGTAAAAGTTTCACAAAAAATTACCCACAAGAATCAATGTTATTTCTCACATTAGTTATAAACAATCACTACGTATAGTCCGTTTCATTTAACTTGTCACTTGAAAAAAAGTAAACAAATGCTAATTAGGCAATAGAGTATCTTAATTTGGCCATTTTCAAGCATCTTATTGGCTAATGAAGATTTTTTTTACTTTTCTCCAAGTGACAAATGAAACGAACTATGATAAATTATAAATAATTATATCGATTGAAGCTACTATTATTAGTTATCCGTAAATTGTTTCTAAATGATCATTTTAAAACATCAGAAGTGAATTGTGCTTCAAAACTGAAATCATGTTCCAAATTTGAAAATTGAATCACTAGTATTTTCATGATCTTTTCAGCAGCAAAATTAGTCTCAATCTAACTTTGACAAAAGTACAAAAAGTTTTAGGGACATATCATGAAAAAAAAACCAAGTATACTTCACTTAAAAAGATTTAAATTCGCGAACTGGTAAACAAAACAAATGAATTGTTTTTTTTTGTAAAAAATTTGGGTATAAAAACTTTATGATCTAGGAATCTGTCAATATTGATTCCTCTTAGCTTCATACAAAGTTGAAATTTGAACCATTTTGAAAAATATTCATGATCTCTGCTTTGCTCAATTCACCCTTCACTTTGTGAATTTCGATACTTGAGCAAAATTTTAAGCTTAAGTATTCTTCTATGATATGGCCCTTATACGTTTAAAAAAAATGAAAAACTAAATAAAACTGCAACTCAATTTTGTAATTTAATTTAAATACACACGCAGAGAGGGCGCTACTTGCAGAAAACAAATTGAAATAAATTTTTTTTCTTTTGTTTTTACTAGAATAGAAATTACCCAATAGCACCAAATAGCCTAAACCATAAAATTGTCGTTCTCTCAATAATCAAGAATTTCTTTTGAAGTGTTTCTTATTATTTGTGAAATGTACTCTGAGTATACGGTGTGAAACTTTGCAATTTTCTTGAATATTTTCTACGCTTTCCTCTGCTATTCTGAATCGGATGTTTTCAGATTGAATTGAATGCGAAACTGAACTTACGAGAATTTAAACAATGTGTTTCGTTGTTTAACGTGATCAGTCTAGTGAAAATAGTTGCTCATATTCTTAAAAATCAACTAACATAAATTCACTTTCATCAGTGTGTTCTTTAATGTAAATCAGTGATTTATATGATCATTTTCAAAGTTGATTTACCTTACAAAGTGGAACATCTCGTGTTGTGATTTGTGAATGAATTTTATCTGGACAAAATGGAAAGCTGTTATTATAGTGGATTGACATTAGTAGGTTTATTTAATCATCAATCTGAGAAATCAGTTCAAACGGAACCTTCACTTTTGGAGACGTACATGGTAAAAGATCTACTAGATTCGATGAATAAGCAAAATTTTGTCAAATATGAGTGCTTCGATAGGTTGAACATCAAAGAATCTATGAATCCTGTGAAATTGGATAAGCCTGTGGTGGATGAATATGTACCACGAAATGACGCTAGTAACGTTGAACTCGCTTTTTTTGAAGAACAATTCAAAGCGCATTTGAATACTTTAAAACCATTTGAACAATCAATGAACCATGACTTGAATTCACCAGCAATTGATCGTAAGATTCATAAACCGGATATGAAACAAAAGCCAGCCAACATGATGATGAACAAGTACATCAAGGTGGATAACAAAGAGAAAAAGTATAAATGCGAAACCTGTAGTAAACGCTTCGTAAATTCTTCAGACTTCAAACGACATTTGAAAATTCATACTGATGAAAAGCTTTACATATGTAGTGTATGTAACAAAGGTAAACCATTGTATTTCTTCATTATTATTTCCGTCCTTTTTGTACGCTAGTTCACATTTTTTAATTATTAACATTGTAGGTTTCAGGAGTAATTCCGATCTCACTAGACACACGAGAATTCATACCGGAGAAAAACCGTATGCTTGTCCGTATTGTGATAAACATTTCATATCATCTGGAGATGTCAAACGTCATGTTAGGGTAAAAATTGTACATTTTATTACGAGCGTATCCTACAGTGATGGAATCTTTTGAACTTTAAATTGTTTTCTTTTTATTCTGTAGGCACATACTGGCGAGAAACCTTACGGATGCAACATATGCGGTAAATGTTTCGGAAGTAATGCTGATCTAACTAGGCATACGAGAGTTCATACCGGAGAAAGACCTTACGCTTGCGTCACTTGTAGTAAATTGTTCAGTACAACGGCCGACGTGAAACGACATAGCCGCATACACAGCGAAGAAAAACCTTACGAGTGCGAAATTTGTAAGAAATGTTTTAAAGGATGTTCTGACTTGACCAGACATCGTAAAATTCATACTCCTGATAAACCTCATTCTTGCGTCATTTGTAACAAAAACTTCAAATTCAGTGGTGATCTAACTCGCCATTACAGAATTCATACTAACGATAAACCATTCATTTGTCAAGTTTGTAAAAAATCTTTTCGAACCAATCCGGATCTTACGAGACATTCCAGATTGCATACTGGAGAAAAACCTTTCAGTTGTAACGTGTGCTTGAAACGGTTTACAAACAGCACCGATTTAACAAGACACATTGTCGTTTGCGTTGGCGGAAAATTTGTAAATCATCCGTTGAACGCTTACCCTAAGGTATCTAGATGTTCATGAAATTAGGCTTGATATTAGTAACATCTAGTATGAATTCGATACTTTGCTGTCTGTAAATAGCTGTTTACGCTTATCATTTAATTTTATTAATAGCTGCAGATTATTCGGGGTTATGGCATTTTTGTTTTGTTTTTGTAAATGTTTAACAGTTCCGTTTTTTCTAGTCTTCCAGTTATATTTGGAAAAAATTCCTACATTTAAACTAGATAAATGCGCTTTCGCGTCTGCATTGTTTTTACCTCTTCGAAATTATGATATGGAATTCAAAACACATGACGTATGGTCACAATTATATTGCTAGATTAAAAAATGGATATTATTTTTCGTTATATGATATTAATTAGTATTATTATTGGTATGCTTGCCTAATAAAAATTTGTATTATAATTTTAAACATATAAATATGTAGTTGGCATATATGTTATGGTTGTAAATTTGTTTTAATTTATCTATTCTGTAGTGTGTGCCTTTTTAGTGATTTTTTTCAGTGAAGGTACTTATAAGAAATTCCAGTTTAGTAATAATTACTTCTTTTATTGTTATTTTATTGTAAAGGTGTGTTTCATCTTCGACGAAAAAAAATGATACGGCTAGGTGGTTTCGTTTTGATTCCTTTCTCACTCTACTGAGTACTCATATTGTGGAAGCTTTTTCATCAATTCTAGCGCGCAAAAAATTCATTTTCACTGCTCTTTACCTCATAGAAGTTCTGCAGTAAAACTTAGGCGTGCGAAATTTATCCTATTGTTTCTATTTCATTTCATTACAGTGCTGAACTTACGTAAAAACGTCTACGAATTTATACCATATAAGCCTATATTTTAAAAACGGCAATTTGTTCATTTTAATTGTAATCTCTCACGTATGTTCTCAATATGTAAAGATACCAGAAAAAAGCTCGAGAAATAAAATCGAAAGAAAAACCATTGCACTTTTTAAAGCTTTTCGGACAATACCTACTTCAAAAGAACGGAAGAAAAGAAATACTTTGTAAGGAGAGAAAATTTTTGTAACGACATATTGTGTTCCAAGAGATAAATTTGCAGTGGTATGAAAATTTTGTTGAAAAATTTAAGTTCTTTCACTGTTTTACTTCCGAAAAGTCCGTTTTTTTAATACCTGCGCACCCTAACATATTGTTCGCATAAATTAAGCTGAGAAAACACATGTGACTGCTTATTCCAAGCAATCAATAAAATTGCATATAAAACTTGATGTTCGATATTAAAGTCATCAAACATTAGATCGAAATTTGTGACAAGTACCCTGACAAGAACTATGAACATATAGACACAGCGTTACAAATAAAAAGTAACATACACCATTAAGTAGAAATTTATTCATTGATTTCACTAAGTTTATAATTGTTTGGTTAAATGATGTGCCTACACGTTCAAATTTCTAGTCAAGAACCGTAAACAAATGTTTGATGATAACACACCGTACAACATGGTGAACGTATCCCTTGTTCAAAGCTGAACGACGAATTATTCAATCACGTTTACGAATTGGTTAAAATACTAGAATATTTGATATTTGCTTTACATTTAATGTTTTGAATAGCAATAGTGAAAAAAAGAGAAGGCAGAAGAATATATTTAACATTTGATAATGCTAACGCGTACATTCATTTTTTTTATACATTATGTATAAATATCGATTTATCGATGGTGGAAAAAACGCAAAGAACTCATTTATAACTTAACACATATGTAGATACATTTATAAATATATATATTTTTTGATAACGCAAGCGATAATTATTCTTTCAAATTGAACAACAATCAGTCTTAAATAAGATAAGTAAAAAAAAGAAGAAAAAAGAAAATAAACACTCAATAGAAACCTTTAAATATACAATTTTCGATATCCCATACATTAAACATAGATATATATTAGCCGATTAAAATACAAATCTTTAAAAATTACATAAACAAGTAGGTACAATTTGACAAATGAAAATTTTGTTTTGAATTTACACATATACTAGGTTCAAATATTTCACCAAGTTGGCGCATATTTTAGGTATGTCGATTAAATTATAATATGAAGGCCTTAAAGCGACTAAAAATTTGAAGTATTACAATAATGCTCGTTCGTTCGTTACGGTTGTAATCATTGTTACAATGTTTCATCCATATCAACTGGTTCGACAATTGATGCTTGAGCTGGAGTAGCAGGCACCTCCGTCGATGTACTCTCTGCAGGTTGATCGCTGCTGGGTGATAGAACGCCACCTACAAAAAAACCATCAATCGTTCATCTCAGTTAAAGAAAAAAGAAATAAAAAAATGCAAATATTTAATGAGGAAGTCTTAGACACAAATTCTTAACATACCTATATCGGGCACTACACTGTTATTTATTAATGGATCGCTAGCTTCACGTACTTGACTATTAGCACCTTTTGGATCTAAATCGGTAGCCCAACTAATATACATTAACGATAAATGATCATTGCCCAGTTTTTTATGGACCTAAAACAGAATAAGAACGTTAGTGAGTAAGTAGAAATTGAATTTATTACACAAGATGAAATATTTTAAGCTTCTGTTTATGCTCAGAAATCAACGATAAATTTTAGGTAACTTCAATTTACATTTTGATTTGAATACTACAATATGCGGCTTCACTTCAAACTGCGCACAGAAATAACAAAAGTAACTAGTATTCAGCTCTAAGATATTCTAGAGTCGCTTGAGTAATTTCAGATTTATAGCTCAGAATGCAAGTGAAGAGGAGTTTAACTCCGCCATTGAGAAGCTCAAAATACAAATAAGACTTAATATGTAAATATGTACACTGGAAAGAAAAAAAAAACGAACAACAGCTGAATAATAAATTCCATCACATGAACAATTTCATTGATAAAAATATACGAGTAGTATAAACTGGATACCTAATTCCCATTTAAAATGTATCGAAAAAATTTTACCGAAATAATGATTAATCAGAATTTAGCATATAAGAAAAATGAATCTCCTCCTACCTACACTCCTAAAATCCGACTCATCAGCTGCCTCATAAGCGTTATTTCGTATCCCGATTATATTATTATATTTATATCGCGAAAGGGCATAAAGGTCCTAAACCAACAATTTAAACAAGTCACTTTTCAAAACTTGACTACAATCCGAAATGCGAGCACTAAAGCTGAAGCTTGCTTTTTCTCAATGGAAAAAGCTCAGTTTTACTGCAAGAATTCATTACTTTTTCGCCAGATTCAGGTAACGGTAAGTTAAACTCTATGCTTCCGATTCAATGAAGTTTAGCTCTTAAAATTGAGATAACTGCGCTTAATTTATGAATACAAGATCCTGATTTCTGATTTTATGTTACAACTACTTTCGCCGCCTCCAAAACTGTACGATGTACACCAATTGTCTTTTTCAAATAAAATCGAAAGGTCGAATACAATACAAAAATCGTTTTGAATCAAAGTAAGTCTCATAATTACTTTTCCGGTTAAATAGAAAACGGACGATTCTTTCGGCACTAATTCTTGTAATTCTTGAAGTTCCTGTAAAGCTTCTTGGTACCTGCCACCATGAAAATATAAGTTCGCTCGATGAAATTTACACAAGGCGCTTTTTGGATGGATTTGTAACGCTTCGTTCAATGTATCTAATGCGGTAAATGGTTTTTGAAGTGCGTTTTGAACCTTACAATCGTATCAAGAAGTAAGAATTTATTATTAAATACGATTTGGGACTACTTTAAAGGATATAAGTATTTGGTATCAATAGTTCAACACTTACCACTCCAATATGACACATAATTACAGCACTTGTCGCATGAATGGATAAGGCTTTCTTATAATGAATCTCCGCTAATTGATATTTTTCTTGTTTATAGTATATACTACCTAACCCATACCTAAAATTCAGAAAAATGTTAATAATTCATCAAAAATGAAAGAAACACACTACGCATCGAAATATTTTTAAGTATTTTCAATTCTATACACCGGATGTTTCAACCATTATAAAACAAGAAAAGATCAATTTTCTTGATAAATCCAATAGAAAAAGGTTCTTTAGAAAATGTAGGGATTCAAAATCGTTAAGACAAAATTTATGAACGTAGAGAATTGCAAATTTACTGTTCTCCTATCTTTTCGCCGTGTAATATTCACCCAAACAAAGTTGCATTGTAATAACGATAGTCACATTCTCGTTAGATGACAAACATCCCGAAGATTTTGTAGAATGCACAGTGCATTATGATCATTATAAAATTATATAAACCTATCAGATTTTACTAACCATGCGTTGTACAATCTAGGATCAACACGTATCGCATGCCTATAGCATGTCATAGCTTTATCCAACTCTTCAGTGATTACAAACTCGTGTCCCAACAACGTATGTGCGTAAGCAAAATCTGGATCCAACTATAAAAACAAAGTTCCATCAATCGTTACGTATCAAATCATGAATGTTGAAAGAAAATCAATGGTCTAAAACCACCGTCGTTATCATTACCTGAACAGCTCTTTCAAAAAATTTAATAGCTACGTCGTGTTCTTTATGCAGCGATACGCAGTTTCCAGCAACACTCCACGTTGATGGACTATAGCGATCACACTGCAGAAGATCGTGAGCTAAAGATGATAAATCTTTTTCTTTGTGTAGATGCCACAGCGCTGTACTATACACTTCCATCATACTATCACGATAAGGTTCTTTTTCACGTACTTTTTCAAAATACCTGTAACCAACGTGATGAATTACGTTTCATGGGGAAGTTAATGATCTAGAACACCGATCTACATCGTCTTATAAGTACCTAATGGCTTCTTTGTATTGATGCAGAGCTACATGCGCTTTCCCGCATAACGACATCACCAAAGCGGTATTTTGTTGTGGCATTGGTAGATCAAGAAAACTTTCCAATGCTTTATTCAGATCATAATGCGCTAGGTATAAATAGGCAGTGCCAAAATTACGTAGCAGAGCCATTAACCCTTCTGTAAATACATAAAATAAGAATTGAATTAGTGAAACGTATGATATTTTTTTGCAGATCCGCAGCGGATTTCTGTCAAAGAATACTTGTACACTACCCATCGACTGTTTCTGTAACGCCAACACTTGTTGACAAGCATTTTGAATAGATAAACTACTCTCCGTCTCCAGTTTATTTTTTTCATTTAGATCACCGAAGGTCGATTTACTGTTCTTGGATGACTTGATCGATTTAGTCTTACGCGAAGGTGACTTGGGACTTGTGAATTTTGGACTTTTGTTATTTTCTTTAACGTTATAATTATTATTGGTAACCCGCGAACTTCTGCGAAGAGGCGCCGATGCTGTTATATTAGGCGTGTTTGTAACTAAAGCTGTATTTCCAGACTGGCTGAATACTACGGGTTTGGCAACTTGTAACGGCGTCATGGCTTCTTTCCGAGCTGCGTACCATCAATTAATAACATTGGTATGAAAAATCTACAGAAAAAATGATATTTTAAAGAGATACGATACCACTTTACCTAACAACTGTCGCTTAGGAATAATTTTCTGATCATCATTTTCTGGCAAAGTTCCACTTGGCGAGATCACATATCCTTCTGCCGGAGTTGAATCTAACGGGAGAACTCCAAAACTTGGTGAAAGCGGACTCAATCCGTACAGATTACGATATTTATTAGGTTTAGAAGCTGCCGCCGGCGCTCGATGTAACGAGAATTGACTCTCATCCGGAGTAAACTGCCTTATTCCGCTCATTGAGTTGTTCACGATTACTCCCAATGTTTGAACTGGTGTACTACTGATGGAAGATAAGAACAAATCATACAGGTGTATTGAAGAAATGGATGGCCTTAATAATTTTTGACGCGATACATTTGTTATCCTCATCGTAGAACTAACAAATTTGTACATTTACTCACCTATTATTACTGTTGAATACAATATTTTCAACATGCCCATTAAAATTATTCGTTCCAACGTTTAATGAGTTCTGATAATTGATGGATGAATCGTTTTGGCCAACTTGGAAAACTTTATTTGGATCTGGTTTCTCCCCACGGTCACAAAGCTCTTTATACGACTGCCACAAATACGGACAAATTTTCAATGATTTACGTAACGCGTCCGCTCCACGAACATTACGCTCAGATTTATAATATATCCTTCCAATAATTTGTAATACGAATGCAGACTCTTCGCCGTATTCATTTTCTACATCTTCGACCGTCTGAAATCTAGTCACGTCACCTCCGGTTAAAACGAGTTCGGCTTCAGGTATTCTACATAAGAAAAATAAAGTTTCAGATTTCACGGATTGCAACATGATCTACGGTAAATTATTAGGAAAAGAATGTACACTAACTTTTCTAAATCTACGCAACATTTTGCCATAAGAAATTTACATTTGGACGAATTCAACTTTCGAGCACGCAATGCGGAGTACGCTTGCATTTTTTTTCCAGCTCTATAGTAACATGTCGCCAATAGAAACAACGTTTCGTCCGAATCCACTGCTATTACATATATTTTCCATAATCTATACTTCACGTGATGCAATAAAATACGTCAAGTTTCAACTTTATGCATACCTTCGGCTCGCAATCTTTCAGCAAGAAATATGGCATCGGCAAAATCGTAATGATTCAAGCAATTCCATATTGCTGCCTAGAAAACATACAATCAAATCGATTGAAAGAACAACTTATATTTGTACATTTGTAATGACTACTATCATACAGTGCTTCACAGCTATTATCATGAATCCATATAAAAATGTAAATTATGAGATATTTAACGGGAAATTTCGTTATCCTACAAATTAGAAAATTTATTCCTTCTCAAACCTGGGTATAAAATATGAACGCACAGTCGTCAAACAAAGAATGCACTTCGAAATACTTCTAGATTATGACAAACAATTTGAGAATTATTTCATAATGGTACATGCACATAAGCATATCATGTCATTATTGGCCTATAAGTACCTGAACTGGTTCTTGGACTAGCATTGTTGAAATTCGTGAATGTAATGTAGCAACTTCCAAACAATGTTTCAGCAGTACTCATCCAGGAAACACATTACGATATAAAATGACCGATTATATAGTTCAGGAGCTTCAATGTCGAATTTTTTCCACAATGTAGCGAAAATAAATTTCTGACAAGGTTAATACCGTTCCATTGTAAAAAATGTGAGGTGCGCTAAAAAATTTACTTCAGATTCATTAATTTCAATAATTTATCAGCATTAGCGCAAAGCGTGAACCGAATTCGCGAAAATATTGGAGAATTTCATTCATATTTCACATATACAAAACAAAACCACATAATACGAACAATAATTCACAATTTTAATTTATTCGCAACTTTTATGACATAAAAAATATCAATTTTTCGCAGTGTTATTTTTTTTTCATTTCAGTTTTTTCAAATTGGATTTCACTGCTGTCTAGAGCTGTAGACACTGAAACACCAAGATTGGAATCACCTGCTCCGAGGGTACAGGAATCAAGGCTTGAGACCGAAACGATTATTTCGTTCCGTTCTGTTCCCAAATTTCAAGAAAGCATTCATGTATCGATTCTAATTATTCTTCTCTCTTGTTGAAAATAAGTAATTAACTAGATATGCTCTCTCCAATCCGATCTTTCTAACTATTTTAAGGATTTGGTTCTGTTCTGTTCTTATATTTCCAGATAATTCAAATCGATTCGTTAACTACCAAAAACCAAATTCAAATATTCATTTATATTCATAACTCATCTTAACGTGGGACTTCGCGTTGCAAAGGCAGTGTTGCAAGAACGGGACGAGAACGAGAACGAAGAACGCGTTCGAACGCATTTTTTATGAGAACGCCAACGTTCGACGAATGTTTCAAAAGAACGAGAATGGGAACGAGAACGCATAAATTTTCTTACGTTCTTCGGTTCTTCGTTCTTCAGTTAACTTTTTTGTAATGTATTTGCCACAATTTTGCCTGCTTAAAACCAATTATTATTTTTTGGGGTTGTGAGAAGGTGCAATACAGCTGAAAAGTTGAAACCCAAAAGGTACATCTAGGGACTTGGCTAAATATACATACAAAATTTCAGCTATCTAGCTCATTTTAGTGGGGAGATAGAGGAGGAACAGCCTTTTTTCAAGGTCAAAAAGGGGAAAATTCTTATATCTCCCGTCCTATCTTAATTGACTTGAGCGGTTGATTTTTGGATATATAATACAACTTTTGATTTTTTGTCAATTGGCTTAAAAAGAGAAATTTTTGGATTTTCTACATCTCAGCACTCCCTCCCTAAAATTGGGACTGACACAAGTTCATCCCCCCTCATATATATTTAATCCACTGCTAAGCTGTGCCAATCGACGGAATTGGAGCGATTTTGATAGATAATGAGCGGAGTAAATGATTTTAATGTTCAAAAAAAAATAAATAAATATCTGACATCGCTAAAAAAAAGTCATAATGATATTTTAGTACCTTAAAACAAATTTTGTTGACACCCCTCCCCCCCCCATCCAATGTTGCAATGTTGGTCGTAATACTGTAATAGCTAGTTTTAATTGGTAATATGACGTAGAAAATTAGACTAAAAAAAGAGTGAGAACGGGAACGAGAACGTCAGGGAAAGAATAAAGAACGGAGAACGAACAAGAACGAAGTTGAAACTCTTCAGAACGAGAACGCGTTCTTTAAGAACGGAATAAGATGCGTTCTTGCAACACTGTGCAAAGGTAGCATACCCGATCTCGAAGGTAGTATTTTTTAGACAATTGAATTTTTTCAATTTTTCTTGTTTGAGAGTTGGAAATGAAAGAAAATTAAGCAAAATAGAAAGAATAATGTTAATTTAAAATAATAAAATATTTGAAACCATTTGAAAAGAAGCTCAATCAGAATTTTTGCCGTTTTTGAGAAATTTCTGCCATGTTAGTTCCATTAGAAGTTTCTGCGGGATTTCTCGAAGGCGACTTAACGGAATTCGATGAATTTTGGATATGTTGTAGGAAACAGTACCCCTGACACGTGTACACAGTCTTTGTTTGGATTTTTTTCACCTAACGAGAATATTATCATGCGAAACGAAAGCACTTTATCCAAGTTTCTTCAAGCTCAAATAATTTTGATTTGAAGTAAAAAATTCAAAAAAGGGCTCGGTACACGTGTTGGGAGTACTGTTTACTACAACATATTCAAAATTCATCGAATTCTGTTCAGTCGTTTTTAAGAAATCCTGCAGAAACTTTCAATGGAACCAACATGGCTAAAATTTCTTAAAAATGGCAAAAATTCTGATTGCCTTTTCAAATGGATTCAACTGTTCCGTTACTTCAAAATTCAAATTAACACTATCCCTTGAAATAACCACAACTATTTTTCATTTGCGACCTTAAAACGAAAAAATTACACAAAATTCACCTCTTAAAAACTCTGCCTTTGACAAAAAAAGTATGCAATGAAAAAAAAAGAAACGCGAAGTCCCACCTTATCTGTACTTGCAGTATTTATGTTCATGCATTTTTATGCTCGCTTCTTCGTATGTATGGTTTCATTTATTGTTTCACTCACGCTTCTCATACGTGCCTTCTCTTCATACTACAGTACCAAAAACTAAAACCGACTGATATTTTATTTTGTAATTCTACAAAACCAAAACAAAAATTGGAACGGTTTACTTCCCTGGTGGTGGTACTTACTGACAATGATATTTTCATGATTAAACTCCCTACCTCATTTTATATCTTACTTATTTTCGAGTCTTTGCTTTCAATTTTTTAACCTCAACCTGCCATGCAGTCATGTGAAAGACCGAAATTGATACAAAATACAATATTTAAAATAATACCTTGTTCAAATCATGAACTTCCGCTTTCACATTCTGAACTTCAGGTAAAAACAAAAAGAATTTCCACCAGTAAAGTATCATAACACGTGTTTTATTATCCACTGATGAAATAATCTCAATTTTTAAACCAATATTCACATAAAATAAAATATTTTACATCAATATTCAACAGTGTATCTCACAAAAATGGAACTCATTCCTTAAATATTTTTTACATTGAATAGGTTTTTAAAAAAAAAATTGCAAAATGAGACGGAATACTGAATAAAACATGTAAATGTACATATCCATTTCCACACATGCCAAATATATTCTAAAATGACTTGTGTAACTTTATCCTTAAATATTTTATGAATGGTTTCAATACTGAAAACTTCAGATTAATATCGCAATATCTTCCCTATGCCATGCGTTAAATAATTACTCATTTGTTCCAAATTGACATCGGTGAGCTGTTCGAATCAATTGTGTATCTGAATGATGTGGAAAGAAATCGCTCTATCATTACACAAGATAGAACTTTGTTAAACTGGATTAACAACCTACATACATTTATGTACATACATTACATAAGCAAAATTTTAGAAAAAGATATGGGCTGAAATTTAAAATCCTGAAGCTATTTCGCCAACAATCATCTCGTTAACGCGAGAGCGAAAGGATCTCTACGAATTCGTCATAAGTAAATAAATACAATATACATAGATACATAAATATACTTAAATCATTTTTTTTTTATCACAAGTACGGTAGTATTTAGAATACGAGACCATTATATCATTAAAATCATTTGTAAAATCTTTGATTTGCAGTCTAATAAATTAAGCCAATTTTTGAGATAGTCGTAACCATTTTTTAATCGTTCTGTTATGAATTTCGATTATCAAAAAATTACGAGTAACAAACAGGGAAAGACAATTTATACAATGTATACTGTAGTCAGGACAATTAGCTGAAATTTGAGCAAATACAAAACAAGAAAATAATAAAACTATCACATAATTGATGGATTCGGTACATTAACTACTTCATCATAACACTTTTTTTAAATGTCAGAAAATAATGAATAAATACTACAATATATTTTTGTAACAGTAGATATTCAACTAATTCAGCAAAAAATAAGACTTCAAGAAGAAAAAAGTAAAATAAACACAAAGAAACAAACAAACGCCAATCACAAGCCAATCAAATCACAAAATAATTTTACATCGTTTGCTGTACACGTACGAAAAACGAAAACCTCATAATAAAATAATAGTTAACAATAATAATAGGTAGTAGTAGTTGTAGTAGTAGACGTAACAGTAGTACGAGAGGTAAGGTAGTAATAATCGGAAATTAGTACACTAATATAGTATGAACAACGTAATCGATACAAAAACAGAATTTCAATTAATGTGGTATCTAATATACTGGTCGACCATTTACTGTTCACCAAAGATGACTCTTCATTACATCATGTTTTCAATAAGACATAATTTAGTAAATACTAATGTGAAATAAAACAGTTATGTTTGCCGGCAATGTACATTTTGCTCACTTGTAACGTCAACGATAATGAAATATTACATCCAGTAAAATAAATTCATAACTATAATGAGATCTTTTGATCACGTATTGTAAAAGCATCTAAATGCTAGGGTAGGTCAATTATTTCAAAGCCGTTTTATAATCAAATTTTCCAAATTTTCGAGGAAAAAAATAGTACATGACCATGAAATAATCTTACCGGATTTGTGAACAAACTTCGTTTCAATGAAACATTGAAAATGCTGATGAGCAAGAATTTCAATAACTAACTCCATTCGAAATTAAATTTTGATCACTCATTCATGTAACAGTGATACGTACAGATTTCTACATAATAAAAAAACTAAAATAGAAAATGTGAAATAAGTGTGTAGGTTGTTTTTTTATCCATGGCTTAAATTTTCCTTTTCAACACTCAATTGGTGAATCAGTATGAAAAGATTCAAGTGCAGAGACTTATAGCTGTAATTATCAAACTACACCTGCAAGTCAGCAGAAATAAGCAGAACTTCAGGTCAATCCTCAATAGAATCATTTAAATGCTCGTTAAACAAGTTGATACACGTAAACAGATTCATCACAGATGAGGCAAACAATCAACGAATTTAATAGCTTGATCGCACAAACAAATGATAAAACTTTCATTTCTACATGAAGAATAAAGGTAAAAATGAATCATTTGTACGAATTATTGAGATATACAACATTAAGG
Source organism: Ferrisia virgata (assembly GCA_900060175.1). NCBI lineage: Eukaryota > Metazoa > Arthropoda > Insecta > Hemiptera > Pseudococcidae > Ferrisia > Ferrisia virgata. The sequence goes on from FIZR01002553.1 coordinate 27,995, forward strand.
TAATAATAAAATGGTGGTAAAAAAATAAATATTGCACCTTTTTAAATCCTACATCAAATCTAGCTTCATCCAAATTAAAACCTACACATACAAAAGTACACATCAAAAAATAAAAAAAGTGAAGTTGAATAAAATCTCTAAGATTCCCAGCAACAATGCATTCAACTGTTTACTTACGTATTTCGCATGTAGATTGAGTAATCTCACTTAAGCGCGCACACATACACATACACACAATCCATCATTCATTAATTCATTATCATCAATACACAGGCCAACATTACACACAGAAATTATTCAAAGGTGTTCATAATACATTTAAAGCTATACAAATAATGCGATCGGTAAACATTGTACGCTTCTATGTTCAATCAATAGGTAGGTACTAGGTAGTAACAAATACAAACAGTACATAAAAATACTTCGCATACACGATTAAATATATCACAATGTTAACATAGGTATTCGTAAATTAAAGAAAAAAATTTGTTCGATATTACATCAGCCGGATTGCCAAACCAAATAGATAATTGGGTACGACCATGTATACACGTATAAAAACAAAAAGAAAAAAAAACAATAATTCGCAGTAAAAAATTACGTAGTTTTCAACAAGTCAATGCACGCGTGAAATTATAAAAAAATTCATTATTGACATGCGACTTAATCTAGAAGAGTGGGAAGAAAACAAAGGCGAGTCGATTTTTTTTTCTTCTGCGAAGCACGCAGTTCCATTCAAACAGGCATTTTAGGCGTCGCCTTTGACTGCTACTCGTTGACAATCCTGCTGAAGTGTCGAAATGCATCGAAAATTTATGATTCAGTTTCTACATTCGCATTGATCAGCTAAGAACACGAAGAGGAAAAATTAGTACATCTTTCGAGTCGTTTTCGTGAATTTTCATAACGCATATGAAAATAAGCTAAAATGAAAATAAGTGTTGAAAAAACGATTCGCAAACAAGAGCAAAAAAGATAAACGGCGATTTTGTGAAAACAGGGACTGTGGTGCAAACAGAGGCAGAAATGAAAGCGCGAACAACAATTTTTTGAGAACGGGAACGAAAACAATCTTCCTATATTATTTTCTTGTTTTTCATTTTTATTTCTTTAAAATTTAAGTAAAATAGATAATTCATACTTCTTAAATTTTTCAACAGGTTTTTTCTGCAAATTTAATCTCATGATGGGTTGCAATTTTCATGTTAATGTCCAACTTCCTATGAAACTAAACACAAAATCAGCACGTTTTCCTTGCTCATAAAGCAGTGTTCGGTTGAGTTTGGGGGTTTAAAAGCTTATCAAACTATTTGGGGTATAATAATTGTCATAAATGAATAAATCAGCTTCATATTGTATTGGCGTTCTAATTTTATGAATCAGTTACATTTTCGAAGAATATGAAATGAGAAATAGATAAATTATTTCTTCGGACTGAGAAAATATAACAGAAAAAAAATTCAAAGAACGAGAACAGGGACGATGAGTTGACTGTTCAGAAATTAAAGAGCAGGGAGAGAACAAGTCATAAGATAAGAACAAGAACGGGAACCAGAACACTTTTGTCATCGTTCTTCCAATACTGGTCAAAAGAGATACGAACCATACGAAATACTGTGAAAACTTGCGGTTTTACATCAGTCCCCCGGATGTTCTGGACAAGAGCGATTCACTTCAAACCATTGGTCAATACAGCTACAAAAATAAAAATTTAAGCAATATTAATAGTGTGAATCGTTATGCTATTTTGTATTCAACTGCAAAAAGTCCATTCGTGAACTTCAGTTACAATGAAACCGATTGTCAAGGCATCAGAGTCATTATTTTTTTTTACTTATATTTCCCATGACTCCAATCTTTGCTTTAGCGAAGTATTTCATGGTTTTAACTTCAGTTCAAACTCGAAACTCCTCTCACATAAAGGCAAGTCCGGCCTTGTACGATCAACTGAAGTCCTTTCCAATCAAGAAGGGACTACATATGCTGAGTTTGGCACCTCAAACTCCCACTTTCAAAACATACTTTTTTCACTAATTTTCATTAATATTACGACAAAAACGAGAGATAATAATAGGAATGAACAATCACCGAAATAAAATTAAGAATTTGCCATGTTTCGACCAAGTTTTGACATGTTAAAATGGGAAATTTCAATTCATAGCTAAACATATTTAGTCCCTTTTCGATTGGAACAAACTATATATACATATATATAGATACTGCTATCAATCCGAGACCTGGGATATGCTACAGACAACCCGTAATCGTTTTATAAGTTGGCGATCAAAGAACGT
>FIZR01002572.1:0-22358 GCA_900060175.1 Ferrisia virgata
GAAGGAATATCTGGTATAATTGGGGGGATTTCATTAATTTGTAGGGTTAGTCTCTCTTGTTTTAATTTGGGGCATTCGAACAAAATATGTTGGGTCTGGTAGAGATAGTTGTGAGTAATTTTTGTGTGGCCAATTCTTAGTCTGGTTATAATGATTTCATCTTGTCTATTTAGTTGTGAGAGGTTTTTCCAAGGGAGCACTGTGTTTACCTGTTGGGACCATAAGTTTTGCCAGCTTGAGTATATTTGTTGAGTTAACAAAGATTTGATGTCATCTGTAGAAAGGGTAGAGAGTGGGGAGGGATATACAGCAGATTTTGCTAGTTTATCGACAATTTCGTTTCCTTGAATTCCTATATGACTGGGGACGTATGCAAATTGAATGTTGTAGTTTGAATTTTGTAAGTCAAAGAGAATTTTGTGGATGTTGAAAATCCGAAATATAACATTTTACCCAGAAACTACCCCTCTCCCCCTCACGCGTTGGTTTCTTAGTCCCAGTGAAGTAGAAACGTGATATTCAAAAGAAAGATTCTATTTTCATGCATCTTGGAATGAAAATTTTCAAATTAATACCAATGAGTATCGAGAGCAAGTGGGCTTCGCTGATGTGGATGTTTTGCAATTTTCTTACCCATAGAGTAAGATGGAAAAGAATGGGTGAGCTTCTAAACAGAAAAGTAGGTGATAATTGATCTAAATTACGAAAAAAATCGTTGAAAATCGACGAAAGTTGAGTAAGAATTTGAAAAAAAAAATTGGTAAAACGTGCGGAAAATTGACCAAAAATTATAAAAAACATGTTGGATACGGGAAAATTGACCTAAATTACGAAAAAAATTGTTTGAAAATCATCGAAAATCATGTGAAAATTTGAAAAAAAAAAATAGGTAAAATTATGGAAATAGGAGTGAAAATTAACCTAAATATCAAAAAAATTGTTGAAAATCATCGATAATTGAGTGAAAACTTGATAAAAATGGGAGAAAAATTGACAGAAATGAGAAAAAAGTGCAGAAAATTGATCTAAAAGTTATGAAAAGATGTTGAAAAATAAGTGAAAATTGACGTAAATTACGAAAAAAAAAAACGATGAAAATAATCAAAAATGGGGTAAAACTTTGATTATAAATGGACTGAAAATTGACTTAAATTATGGAAATAATCGTTGAATATCATCGAAAATGAGGGGAAAAACTGATCTAAAATATGAAAAAACACGTAAAGAATCATTAAAAATTCCGTAAAAATTTCATGAAAATTGGTAAAAATTGACGTTGAGTATGAAAAAATTATTGAAAATTATTGAAAATCAAGTGAAAATTTGATAAAAGTTGCTGAAAAGCGTCAAAATATTGATCAAAAATCACGTAAAAATCAAGTATTGAGGGTGAAAATTGACCATAAGATATGAAAAAAAAATCGTTAAAAATGTTCGAAAAACGAGAAAAAATTTGATAAAAATGTGTTGAAAGTTCAGACAATTGATTAAAAACAACGATAAAATATTTAACAATACACGAAAATTAAACTAAATTATGGAAAAAATTGTTGAAAATCATCGAAAATTAGGAAAATTTTAACAAAATTGGCAATAATTGACTAGAATTATTAAAAAAATTGTTGAACATTGAAAAAAAAAAAAAAAAAGAGGCAAAAATATGAAAATATGGGGAAAAAACAAAGAATTGATTGAAAACTGTGAGAAAATGTTGAAAAGTGAGTGGAAATTATAAATAAAAACGTTGAAAATTTGGTAAAAACTGAACTAAATTATGAGAAAAATCATTAAAAAACACGAAAAAGTAGGTATAAACTGGAAAAAATAATCAAAAATTATAAAATAATGATGAAAAATGGATGAAAATTTACTTAGACTTCGAAAAAAAATCTTAAAAAATCATATAAGGTTAAGTAAAAATTTGAAAAATTGATCTAAATTATGAAAAAAATGTTTGAAAATTATCGAAAACGGGATAAAAATTTGTAAAAAATTGATAATAATACCCAGAATTGATAAAAAAATCATGATAAATGTGAAAATGAATCGAAAATTGGTCGAAATTATGAAAAAAGTTTTTGAAAATAATCAAAAATTGGGCGAAAATTTAAAAAAAAATGCGTACAAAAACAGAGAAATGATTAAAAATTATGGAAAAATGTAGAAAACTGATCAGAAATCACGAAAAAATGCTGTAAATTGGGTAAATTTTGAACAAAAGTATGAAAAAAACCACCGAAAATTAGGTAAAAATTAGTAAAAAAAAATGGTCAAAAATTGCGAATAATTCATCAAAAATCATGAAAAACTGTTGGAAAATATGAGAAAATTCAGCAAAATTTTGACAAAAATTGATATTAATTGATCTAAATTACAGAAAAAACATTTAAAATCAGTAAAAGTCAGGTAAAAATTGGAAAAGTGAGTGAAAAATTTCAGAAAATCTGGAAAAAAATAATGCAAAAATTTTTCGTAACTTATAAAAATTACCCTAAATCATGAAAAAACGTTGAAAATCATCAAAAATTGAATAAAAATTTCAAAAAAATTAGTAAAAACGTAAAAAATTGATCAAAAATTTTAAAAAATCTTGAAAATTTGGTGAAAATTGAACCAAATTACGAGAAAATGGTTAAAATAATCGAAAAGTAGCTATAAACTTCAAAGAAATAATCAAAAATTATGAAATGATGTTCAAAAAAAATCGTAAAAAAATCATAAAAATCGCGTAAAAACTTGAAAAAATTGATCTAAATTATGAAAAAAATCGTTAAAAATGACCGAAAACGAGGTAAACATTTGAAAAAAGTTGGCAATGATCTGGAGAATTGATACAGAATCGTGGAAAAATATGAAAGTCAAAGCGAAAATTGACCGAAAATATGAAAAAAGTCGTTAAAAATTTTTGAATATTGGTTTAAGATTTACAAAAAAAAATATTGAAAAATGAATAATAATTCGACAAAAATATGGAAAAAATCGTCGAAAATCATGGAAAAAATTTTCTACAAATTTGCAAAATGGATAAAAAGTGAAAAAAATTGATCGAAAACCAGGAAAAACGTCGAAAACTACGTAGATGAAAAATGGCCTGAAATATGAAAAAAAAAAGGTCGTCAAAAATCATGGAAAATTGGTTAAATTTTCGAAATAAATGATTTAAAAGCGTAGAAAATTGATTTAAAATCATGAAAAAAATGTAAAGAATTGGAAAACGCCTCATATCACCCCTCCTAATTGACCTAAGGGGCTGATTTGTATACAATTTTAATTTCTTAATCGAATAGCTCAAAAAAGATCAATCTTCTGACACTTTTATCTCGCGACACACGGTCTACCAAACACCATAATTGAATTTAGGCTCAAAGTCATCCCCGCTCAAAAATATCCAACTCACCGCCAATCTAAACCTATTGCCTAGAGATCAATTTTATCGGTATTGATCTGAGTAGATGATTTTTTGTTTCGGAATAGTAAAAAAATAAAAGAAATAAATATCTGACATGGCCACAAACAGTCTGAATGGTTTTCCAAGACCCTAAAACGGATTTCGTTTACGCTGATTTTCGTTAACAATCCGATGTACGCGTAGAGAAAATCATGCTAAAAATTAAATAAAAAATTTGAATGACACAAACGAGTTTACTCAACATGAAAATTGTGCAATTTTCTACTCAAAAAGAAAGCGATAATTTTTTGAAATTTAATATTATCGCAGTTTGAAATTTTTCAAAATTGTGTACCCATAAAACGTTAAAAATCAAATGAAAGAATAAAAATGAAGAAAATTTTTTAACATTCGATTTAATGAGGCTTTACAGACGAATTATTTTCTTACGAAAACGAACTACTTTACAAAAGGTTAAATTCACATATTCCGATACTTATTCGAAATCTGTATATCTTTCAGCTTGGCCGAATTTACATTTTTCATCACGCCTCATCGAAATCCTTGGGCTTGTTATTTTTACCATGTATTAGATAATCCTGAAAAATTTCGGTAAAAAAATACCTTGACAAAATATTGACACGTCATTAGACGAGAAAAATTGCAAAAAAAAAAAAAAAAAAGGCTCGGTATGCGATATTGAAACCCTGTTTGACTCGAATAAACACTCGGTTCGGGTTGGAAAAGAGAGAAAAAAAAACATTTCGATTTCGAATCGTCGTTTTAAATTTATCGTAAATCTGCGAAAGCAGCATTATTAATACCTCTTCGTATACGAGTACAGGTCTTCGGCATTTACAAATATTTACATTCGGCGAAGCGAATCTTTACGCCAGCGTCAGCACAGCAACCAAGCTGTGTCCCGAAAAAGGCCAAATAATTAGCGATAAATATCGGCGGCGTGTGCGTTGGCGTATAAAATCTGTTTACGGCTTTTAATTATCGGATCATCGAAGCGGAATATTAAAAAATAAAAAAAAAAACGAATTTACTTTTAAGTAGACGATTTTCGAATTTAATTCGTATTTATTTTAACTCGTACCCGATACGATCGTCTTTCCTACTGATGATAAAAAAAAAAAAAAAAAGTCACGTTGAACCGAAAGCGAAGCATACAGAGAGAGGTTAATTTTTAATACGAAATTAAATCACCGTCGAAGGTATAAATAAAGCTACGATAGGTACCCGGGCTCGAATACTGCTTTTGAAAACGTCAAATAAAAAAATCAACCGGCATCGCGTGTTTTTGGCATTAAAGTTGAACTAATTTCAAATATGCTAAAAAAAAAAAAAGAAAAAGAAAAAAAAATGCAAAGCAAACAACCAAGCTTACAATTTATATCCGAAATAAATCTTAACAGTAAGAGAAACGTGAATCGTGAACAAATGAAAAAAAAAAAAAAAACAAAAAAAAACCCAAGGAAGACCTATAAGCGTTGTAAGGTTAGGCGAATTTGAAAAAAAATAAAAAACTCGATGCGACGATGAGGTGATTGAAATTAACGTGGCTGGGTTAGTTTTGAAAAAAATCAACCAGCAAGGTACCTGATGGTAACCTTATTCTCATGCTATAAACTCGAGTATTGTTGGCAAAAATTTACATAGCGTTTTTCTTCGACTAATGTACCTACCTACATAGGCGCATGAGGAGAGGGGCGGCGAAGACGACTCTCAACAATGAGATCGTAAATCAGAGGCTATTAAGAAAAAACAATACCGAATGAGCTACCATTATGAAAGGATTTATTTCTTGTCGCGTCGTATTGTAAATTTGCCTTTTTATATCGAAGACTGTAGCTTTCGACCGAATTAAAGCCTTCAGCTATATAAAAGCATAATTTGTCAGATAGCGCGATAATCGACTACGACAATGGTGTGGTTTGGTGAGGTGCTCTTTTTTATGGTGCGAGGGAGAGAATGGTGTAACGTTGACTATTCTTATACTTATTTCAAATTGCCTAATTTCAAAGAAAAATGTTGGCAATCATTTAAAATTATTTGTACGTCATCGAGTATTGAATTCTCTGCCATTTCTGTTCTATGTAAAGTGACGATGAAATCCGATCAAGAGGTGTAGTTGAAAAAGAAAAATGAGTAAATTTTCCTTGTAGCGATATTCAGTTAATATTTCACCTCCATTGATCAGCATTTCGGGTTTTACTAAAAATTAATTTTAGTTGGAAATTGAATTCGGTAAAATTTTTTATCCAACGTTGGTAAATTGATTTTTCCTTTTTTGAAATTTGCTGTGTTATAGAACCCTGAAAAAAATAATTGTTATTTTTTCCCCCCTTTTAATTCTTCTGGACGACTTTTTTTTTATACGGTAAAATTATAAAATATATTGCACTTAAAATTTCATTCCCAAAAATTGGTGTATTTTTAGCTTTCTTTCGATGTATGGGTAATTTTTTTCCAGTATTTTAAAATTTTAACTTCGATTACCAATTTGTAACGCACGTGAAACTTTCATATTCTGAGCATTGGAATTACATTTCATGAGATTGCAGGGGATATCTTAAATTTGTTGCAAAATTGTATTTTAAAATTTGAATAAAATAATTGTATGAGGTGTCTAAATCGGGATTATTTCACTTGCGAAAACACAAATTTGCAGAGTGTGCTGGTCTCTCAATTCGAGCATTGCTCGTCATTAAATTTTAGTAAAATATCACTTCAGTCGGTTTATTATGAAAATTTATAACTATTTTATCGATTTGAAATCTGGTCTGGTTCGGTTACAAGTATTTTTCAACTTTTTTTCTAAATAATTATCAACCTGATGATGTATGCAAGGTATATTGTGAACAAAAATTGTGTCATGATAAACTATCGACCTACGATTGTTGCAGGAAGGGAAGTTATCAACGAAATCCGTTTTTGAGTCTTAGAAGGCTATTGTGACCATTTTAGGACGTGAAAAATATTTATTCCTTTTTATTAACCTGATTTCCTATGTCGTATTGTCAATCAGAATCGAAGTATTGCTGAGTATTCGAGGGGGGAGGAGAGGAGTGTATCAACCTAAAATCAATTTTGAAGGCTTAGAAGACTGTTGAGATTATTTTTAACTATTTCAAATATTCATTGCTATTGAAGGATGTTTAATGGCGCCTTCTACAAATTTGTGTGATCAATTTTAGCGTCAAGAATTGGCCCTGCAAGAATTGACTCAGCAAGAGTTGACCGTGCAATGAATGGCCGTGTAAGAATGGCAAGAGTTGACTGTGCGAGATTTGGTTGTGTTCACCACGCAACAGTTGACCTCACAAGAATTAACTGTGCAATAGTTCAGCATGCAAGAGGCGATCACGCAAGAGTAGACCATACAATAAATGGCCATGCAAGAGGTTGATCATGCAAGACCTAGCTGTGGGAGAGTTGATCGTACAAGAGTATAGACTATGCAAGAGTTGGAAATTCCCAGATGATTGTGCAAGTGACAATTGTACAAGAGACAATAATGCAAGAGAAGGCCATGCAATAAATGACCGTGCAAGAATTGGTTGTGCAAGAGATTGATCATGCAAGAGTTGACTGTGCGAGAGTTGATCGTGTGAGAGTTGTCCTGTTGACCACGCAAGAGTTAGACATTGAAGAGATGGCCACGTAACAGTTACTATGCTGACCATTTAGGAGTTGACCTTGCAAAATTTGACCATGCAATAAATGACCATACAAGAGGTTGACTATGCAAGAGTTGGTTGTGTTGATTATGCGAGAGTTGAACATTGAAGAAATGACCACGCAAGAGTTGTCATGCTGACCATATAGAAGTTGTCCTTGCAAAAGGTAACCATGAAAAGAAATAACTGTGCAAGAGGTTGATCATGCAAGAGTTGACTGCGCGAGAGTCGATTGTGCTAGAGTTGATTATGTTGGCCTTGCAACAGTTAGGCATTCAAGAGATGATTATGTTATAGTTGTCGTGTTTACCACAAAGAAGTTGACCTTGCAAAAGTTAACCATATAAGAGTTACCATGCAATAAATGACCGTGCAAGAGGTTGATCATGCAAGAGTTGAAGATTTAAGAGATGACCATGCAAGAGACGATCATGCTAGAGTTGGACATTCAAGAGATGACCATGCAAGAGTTGACTGTGCAAAAGTTGACTATGCAAGAGTTAACTATGCAAGAGCTGATCATGTTGACCACACAAGAGTTGCACATTTGAAAAAAGATCATATAAAAGTAGTTGTGTTGACTATGTAGGAGTTGGCCTTGTAAAAGTTGACCATGAAACAGTTATCATGCATTAAATGACTGTGCAAGAGGTTAATCATACAAGAGTTGACTGTGTGCGAGTCCATTGTGCAAGAGTTGAACTTTCAAGAGATGACCATGCAAGAGTTGTCATGTTGACCATATGGCAGCTGGCCCTACAAAAGTTGACCGTGCAAGGGTTCACTTTACAAGAGTTGGTCATGTTGATTGTGTAAGAGTTGACCACGCAACCGTACTATTAATATCCGAACCAGGAAGATTCAGACTTTTAACATACTGAACGTTGATTGAGAAGTTATGAAAAAAATTTACTCAACATTGGTAATTTTTTTGTTGATTTTTCTAATTTTTCGAGTTTATTCCTCGCACAACTTCCCTCCAAATTGAACTAGGAAGTTGGAATTAGGTAGGTAGATTTAGTAGGAGTTCTTGATGTGCTTTTTGAAGGTTTAAAATTTTCGAGTTATAATTTCACTTCCTCGCAGCTTCAAAAGTGTAGTTTTTGTCGTTTTTTTTTTTCATTTTTTAAATTTATGGCTCGCTTAACTCTTCTCCAAATTGAGATGGGGAGTTGAAATTTAGTACGAAGATTTAAGAGGTATTCTAAATATATTTTTTGGGAGTTTTGACTTTTCATTTCTCTTACTTCTCCCTACAGGTTTAAAAATGAAGTTTTTTGTGGCTCCTTTTGCTTTCTTCCATGAATGGGGAATTTGCGTATGTACTTTGCTTCATGAAAATCGGGCTGAAAAGCAACGCGTTGTAATTCTACTTTTTTTGTGGGTTTTACTTTTCTACTTTTTTACGCCCTCCTCCCCTCTACGAAAATTATCTTTTGCCAATTTTTACAATGTTTTAGAGGAAAATTCTTAAATTTTTGAATTGATGTGAGTAGGGGTGATTTAAGGCCTGGTTGATATCGCTTCGTTAATTTGACGCCATTCCGTGTTTTTTTTTTTTTTTTCAATCGGTTGATCAACATTAAACGTCCCTTATTCGAGTGTGATCTGTACTCTCGTCTCGTTGCTTAACAGGTTATGTAAGAATTCAGAAATGAAAAACCCAAAGGATCAAGCTCTGTTTCTTCCCAACAGATACAGGCAATTAAAAAAGTATTAAATTCATTTTGAATTTGTAGAGCTTGACAGTAATATTGTAGACATGCGGATATTGTGCTATACACGAGTAGCTACATGTTCGACTACATTTAACCTACTTTGTATATGTTTTCAATTTTATATTCTGCATTTAATAAGAAAAATACTTTCGTAACTGTGACCTTTTCGCATATTATCATTACTTTTACTATTGTACTCGTCGTCGTTGCTCGTCGGTGTATATCTTTTCGAAGCAAGGTACACGTACGTACATAAAGGCCTACACAAAATGTATAATAATCTTGAAACGACGTCTACAAGTGTACTGTGACACGTACATTGGTCGTAGAAAACTGTACAAGATGCCTACTACATAGGTACATTAGGCTGCGTAAAATTAGACTTTTCAATTCCATTGCGACCTCGCCGAAAAGTGGCGGGGCGGAGGAGGAACCGCTTAGTTATCAGATTCTGATCTCTTATTGCATTTTTGTTATTGGTACGAAAAGAAGTGTACTGGGTAAGATGTTGTAGCGAAAAAAAGAAAAAAAAGAAGAGAGATAGTAAAAGAGATAAAATGAAACGAAAAATAAGCCCAGAAAGAAAAAACACACCCAGAAGGAGAAAAAAGAAAACACAAACAAAACGAACGTTACATGATTTTACTTTCAGCGAATCGCACCCGTTGCATCTATGGTTCGAGATAGAAATATATATTAAATCTTTTAACAACGTTGTTCACAACGAATAAGTAAGAAGAGGATTTCTTCTTCTTTTGCTTCGATGAAACGAAAATAACGTATCGTTTTTCCTTCTTTATTTGGATTTTTTCTCATAGATACCTTCTTCTCGTCGCACTCGTCGCCGTTTTGTTCCTCTTCATCTACGCGGAGCTACTTGTACTTGTACTTCGATGTACGACTATGAGCAGTGACAGAGATGGTAAAAATAACGCCAATGTGAGAGCTGCAGCAATTGAAATTTAATTCGAAAAATTCGACGATATTATTTCAATATTTTTCTTTTTCGCGTCATATGCCATTGATTTTTCTCGACAGATACGTAGATAAAGGTATCGTAGGTTCTTACGTGACACCGAAGGGTATTGATAAAAAATGAAGAAAAATATCGCCTTCTGTTGTACACTTCGCTACATTCAGTGCTTATCAATGCGATAACAGCTGATTCTCCAAGATACGTAATTTCGAATTCATTCGACGTTTGTTGGCTTGCTTGTTGGCACATCTGGTCTTCCAGATTCTTATAATTTTTCAGTAGATTTTGATCAAATGGAACATACATGCCTAATTTAGATGGAAGAAACGAATGGTTTTTTAACCAAAAGGGAATACCGGAACACGATGGTGGCAATTATTTCCCAAAATGTGTTTTTCACCGTAATTATTGTTCACTAAAGTATATCTGGGAGGGGGAAGGAAAGAATGATTTTACTCGTTGACTACAGTTTTCATCCGGAATCAAAATTTAACCATATCAAAAAAGCGAAGCGGATGCGGAGAGTAGTAAGCATCGTGGAAGTTGTGCAGAGATAAAGAAAAAAATATTTTGTAAACTGTCTAAAAGTCATCTTTTTAGTTTCAATTCAGAACTTATTTTTGGACTCTAGACTCTGTCTAGAACGTGGTATGGAGCTTTTTAGAACTCATTCTAGATGTTTCTGGAGCCAATTTTGACCTCATCTAGAAGGAGTTCTAAACGCCATCAGACCGGACTCATGGTTACTCTAGAATTGGTCCTGGATGATTTCAGATCTAGCTCTGAGTCTAGAATCTAATTTAAATTCGTGTGAAATGTTTTCAAAGACAAATGGAACTATTTCTGTATGCACACGGAATCAGCTTAAGAGGTGGTTAAAACTAGCTTCGGAAGCATCTGAAAGCTGCTTTGAAGAGGTCTAGAATTAGATACAGAGTCACCAAAAATTAGCTTCGAAAGTACATAAAGCTGACTGTAGAGTTGTTCAAAATTTACTATAGTCTTCTTGGGCTGCCTCCAGAAATATGTGGAGCAAGCTCTAAAAATGTCTAGAATCCTTTCTAAGCTAATTTAAAGCTAGCTCTATAGCTGTCTCGAATTAAGTTAGAAGGTATGTGGAAGTAACACTGAGAGCATCTGAAGCAGTCTCTGTAGATACCTTGAATTCATTCTAGACTCTTTTACAACTGGTTCTACGCAATCTAGAACTAGCTCCAGCCACACACAACCAAATTGAAAAGTATTCGAAGCAGGATTTGAAGTTGTTAATTTATCCATTCTAGATTTGTTTACAACTAGCTTAAAAGACAAATGGAACTAAGAAACCTCCTCGAAACATGTTCATAACTAGTTCAGAATTATCTGGAATCCATTCAGAAGAAATCTGGAACCTGTTCAACAGTCATCTAAAATGATGAGCTTCAAAGGCGCCTGAGACTGACTCAAGAGTGCAGAGCTAGCTCTAAAACCACATGGAACGAACTCTAAAAGTGCAAAGAATCTGAGCTGGATACATTTCCTACAAATTCTGTTTTACACATCTTCTGAGGTATTTCTGGATCTAGAAATGCTCTCTGAGTTAGTTCCAGATATCTCCGAAGTTAGTTCTGAATGACCCTAGAGCTAGCTCCAATATAAATCAGAATTTAAATCCAGGCCCCTTCTGAACTAGTTCCAGATGATGTCTACACTAATCTAAAATGGGTTCTAAACACCTTCAAATTCCATCCTACACATCTCCTGAGTTATTTCTGAATGACTTTAGAACTAGTTCTTGATTTCTACAGAATTAGTTCTAAATGGGTCCAGAAAGGGATTCTAAGTAACTTCAGAGACTGCTCTAGAAGCTCTGACAGTTGGTACCAGATATTTCCAATGTTAGTTCTCGATGATTATAGAGCTAGCTCAGCACAACTTCACGGCTACTTTTGGACAACTTTACAGCCAGTTTTACTTACTTTTGAAACACGTTTTGAATAACTCTGAATCCAGTTCTAGATGCTTCCATAGCATGTTTTAAACGTTTGTTGAGCTGGTTTGTATGTTTCTAGAATTAGTTTGATGTGACTCTGAAGCTTTTCTAAACAAATCTGGAGTGGATTCTAATCACCTTCAAATTCTTTTCTACTCAGCCCGTGAGTTATTTCTGGATGATGTAAGAGCCAGCTGTAAATTACCGTAGAACTAGCTCTAAGCCAGTCCAGAATGGATTATAGGTTCTTTCAAAGACTATTCCAAATGCTTCCAAAGTTTGTTCTGACATCTCCAAATATGGTTTGAGACGACTCTAGAATTAGCTCTAAATACATTTAGAATGAATTCTAGGCACTTTCAGAGCCTGTTCAAGAGACCTCCACAGCTAGCTCTAGATGTGTTTGGAATGGATTTCAGAAATTTTCAGAAGTTTTAACTAGATATCTTTGGAAACATTCTGGATGATTTTAGAACCTGATTCAAGTGGTTCTAGAATTAGCTTTCGGTATCTCTCCGACAAACTTTGTTCCAGATGACTTTGGAACTGATTATAATGAAGACCGTAGAACTGGTTTCAGGTGCTCTAGAACCCTATTCTAAATACCTCTGAAATGTGTTCTGTATGTGTCTAGAACTAGTTTTAGATGCTTCTGAAGCTAAGTTGCGACGAACGTAGAATGGATTCCAGATTCTCTCAAAACATGTTCTAGACGTCTGTGTTTTGAACAGATTATAAAGACCTTTAGAGCCAGTTATGAAGACTTCTTGAGCTAGTATTGAATAAATATAGAATAGATTTTGGATAGTTAATGAGCTAGTTCTAGCGGTTTCTAGAACTGGTTTTGGAGAAATGAGCTACGTAATAGTAAGTTTTACCTTTTTGACATTGAAAAAAGTTGGTTTCTTGCCCGAAGTCCTTCAAAATAAGAATCAAAAGGATTGAATTTATTGTGCTGGATGTCTCTTTGTGTAATTTCGAATTTTCAGCGCGCTCGTACTTTTCCAAAGCACCAATGAATGAGGTTTATGGGAGTTTTATCCCCTTTTTCAAGTTGATTCTTTGCATGAACGATATTAAAATTTAGTACGCAGATTGAACAAGGATTCTAGAAGTTCCTTGGGCAGTTTTAAACTAGACTTAACATTTCATTGTAATCAATCATCTGAGTATCTATGTATTTTTTGTTCTGTTCGCCAGGTACCCGCAACGAAACGTCAGCATATCATCGGATCGTAAATGCAACCGATGCATAATGGTAGCGTACGTGCTACCATTCATCTTCTGTCTTCCGGCGTACCTAATTTTCAACATAACCGAGCATCCGTTCCCCAGCGAAAACGGCGATAACAGCACCGATAAAGCGTACGCTCTAGATTTCAGCGCACTGGCGCTGAAAAACAACGAAATGTTCTTCTACATGTACTTTTGGATATACTTCGTCATCATCAAGCTGGTACCGTGCGTTATTCTGACCGTGATCACCTGCTGGCTCATACGTACGCTGAGGATCGCCTCGGAACGGCGTAACATGCTTAAACGTAAAAATTATCTGGTGCCGGCGCACGCCACCATCACCTCCAGCAACACGATGGAGAACAGCGTTGTACATAATCATGAGAACTCGTTGCTGTGCAATAATTCGGAGAAGACGAGGAAGAAAAAGCATCGCAGGATCGATCGTACTACCAACATCTTGATAGCTGTGTTGTCGTTGTTCATTCTTACGGAGCTTCCGCAAGGCATCTTGGGTCTGCTAAGTGTGATGTGGGGTAAACGATTCTTCAAAACGTGTTACGCCTCTCTGGGTGATCTCATGGATATTCTGGCCTTGTTCAATGGCGCCGTGAATTTCATTCTCTACTGCACGATGAGCAAGCAGTTTCGTAAAACTTTCGGCCAGTTGTTTAAACCCACTTTGCTGACGAATCTCATTCAGACCCAAGAAATTGAAATGGTCACCACTAACGTATGAGAAGAGGATCTCAACCGACAGCAAGACTCGTATGGTCTAAATGGTGAAGTAAGTCTGCACCGAGTGCCAATTGAGTTGGAGAAGTAATTAGTATTGAGAATTTGAAGTAGGTAATGCTGTGTGAGGATTTTGAAGAATGTTTTTTTCGAAAATTTGCATATTGCGGTATCAGATTATCAGCGGAAGGGGGGTAGCATGTAACACTTTGCGACTTGACTTTGATCATCCACCACCACCACTAATATCCCTCCCACCCCCTCATCACTAATTATGGTGAACTTCAATTCTACCATTTTGTTCATTACCAATAAAAATTGTTGGCGAGATTGTGTGCTGAAATAATGCTGGACCCTTGACCCCCGCCGAAAACCTGGTTCGGTAAATCTCTATCATGGATGTTGGAAGGCCATGTAACCGGTTTGGTTTGACATTTTCGATCTCTACAGGAGGCAAATACTGGGGTTACAATCCTCCTAATTGTCTTGGAGGGCTTAAATTTGAAACGTGATTGACTACACTTTTGTACAGTATTATTGGCATTTGATCTCCCATACACGTGGTCAATGCCTGAGCCTCCCCTTTCTACGACTTTTATTATAATTGACGTACGAAGCAGAAACTTAGCAAATTTTACAGTGGATCATATGTTTGAATAGTTACTTTTGAGGTTATCTGCTTTACATCCCTTAAACTGGCCATCGCACTGCTGGAAGAATTCTGATTCTTAGCCTGATTTTCTATGTCTTATTATTATCAGAGAAAACCAATCTATTACGGTCCATTAACTCACAAAGGAGGTTTGAGGGGTATGGAAAAAAAATTTATTTTGATGCCTCAGATGAACGAATTAGATAAGATGTACGTACCTTAATTAATGGGTATAGCCTTGGGTGAAAATTCAGTGATGTACCCATTTTTAGGAAGGGGGTGCTGTCGGGCAAAAATTGTGAAAATTATTTGTTTTATAACCAATGAACAGAAAAGCAGAACCAGGGGCGTTCTGCTCCTATTAGTTTGGCTGCTGTGGCAAGGGGTTCAATTTTGAGAATCAAGGCTCCGTCCAGTTACCCAAATGATATAATGTTTGAAAACAAAATTTGGAAACATGAATTAAATAAAATGGTACCGGTGGAAAAGATAGGCGAATCTGCCCCAAAAAAAAAAATAAAATAGTGACAGAATCATATTCAGCAGTTCAAACCACGCTTTCGACCAAAAACGACTATTTTATGAGCAAAGAACCTGGTAAAAAAATGTATTTTCCAGTTTTTCAAGATGTTCCCCTAAAATTCGTTAAAAATTATTGAAATATACGTAAAAAAAAACATCGAAATTTGGATAAAACATCGGCAGAAATGTTTGATAAATGTAAAAAATTTTAGTGAAAAACACAAAAAAAAATTGGAAAAATACCAAAACATTGGCCAAAAATTTAAAATGAAAAAATCCCTTACAAATCTTCAAAAATTCGGTAAAAAATTGACAAAAATTGGTGAAAAATGAGAGAAAACTGACCGATAATCGTCAAAAAACATCAAAAATTGAATAAAAAGTTGGTAGAAGTTTGTATTAAATGTAAAAAATTTTCGTGAAAACCACGAAAAAAAATTCGAAAAATACCTGAAAATCGGCCAAAAATTTTAAACGAAAAAATTCCTTAAAAATCTTCAAAAATTTTGTAAAAAATTGACAGAAATTGGTGAAAAATTGGTGAAAACTAACCAATAATTGTAAAAAAGTAACAAAAATTGTATAGAAATTTAACAAACGTGGGACAAAAGTGCAGAAAATTGATCGAAAATCACTAAATAATTTTGAAAAATTAGCGAAAATTGACCATAAATATGAAAAAACATTATTCAAAGCATTAATAATTGATCAAAAGACACGGGAAAATATTGAAAAACAAGTGAAAATTAAGCAAAATTTTGGGAAAAAATCGCTGAAAAACAGCGAAATTTTAGTGAACAAAATGACGAAAAGGGTTAAAAAGGGATAGAAAATGGGTCAAAAAATCATGAAAAAATGTTGAAAATTAGGTGAAAATTGACCTGAAGTATAAAGAAAATTGTTAAAAATCATTGAACATTGGTTAAATGATTGACAGAGATGAGTAAAAAAAAGCAGATGAGTGAAAATTGATCATCAACCGTAAAAAAACCATGAAAATTGCATAAAAATATAACAAACATTCGTAAAAAAAAGTTGAATAATACATTAAAATCGTACAAAAATATGAAAAAAAAATCGTCAAAAATCATCGAAATTTGAGTAAAAATTTGACAAAAATGGTAAAAAGTGTCGATAATTGATCCGAAATTGGATAAAAATTGACCAAAAATATAAATAAAATAGTTGAAAATCATAAAAAAATGGTGTAAAAATTGACATTTTCAAACAGTTTTTTTCAAATTTTTGTACATTTTTCACCTATTTCTCGACATTTTTTTTTGATTTTTGATCAATTTTCAGCACTTTTCATCTGTTTTTCTCACATTTTTACCCAATTTTCAATGGTTTTTTTTTTGCCTTTACCTTTCATTTTTGTCAATTTTTTACGCCATTTTCGATATATTTCCAACGTTTTTTCTTTCTTATTTTTGGTAATTTTCCACTTTCTTTATCGAATTTCGATCATTCACTGCACGACCTGAAGGGATGGGGAGTGGGGGCTGATCACGAATAAAGGGCCCGTTTAATGAATTTAGCACGAGGTCCCTCAATTGCCGAGCACGACCTTGAGCCCCTGAGTAGAACCCAGAAATAAAATAACACGTATAAAATTAGTCTCCTACATCAATTACGAAGGGAGATATGAAGTGGTTTCTTTATATTTGACCTTGAAGCTCCCCTTCTCGTATATAACCTTTTCATATTGAGCTGCAGAGCTGAAATTTAGTATGGGAATCTAATATACGTGCTTTTTGAGAGTTTTTGACTTTTTAGTGCTGTTGAGGCACTGAAAAAAAATATAGTTTTTTCGAGTGATTTTGGATATTTTTCGAATTTGTCACTCGCATATCTCTCCTCTTAATTCAGTTTAGGGGTTGAAATTTGGTATGTAGATTTAGTGGAGATCTTAAATGTTCTTTTTGTGAGTTTCCAGTATTCATTTCAATATCAACCACTCCCTTTATCACTTGTGGAAGAAAAATCATCGCAAAACGCTGCTTCTCTTCACCCCTAGAACAGGATAACATTTTTCATATTTCACTTCAGTTGAGCTAGAATTTTTTGACTTATTGTGTACCGAGTGTTCTCCAATTATTTTCTAATATTTCACCTGATAATGCAGCAACTCAAAATACACACGAGTATATGGGTTTGTCGATACTCCGATTTGAAGGGGAAAGATTGTCTTATTTTCAAAAAAGATAATTTTCCGACGAAATAGAAGGGGGCGAGTTACTATAATTGTGAAAAATCAAACCAGCGTCGTCATAGCGTCATCGAGCAAATTACCCAAAATATAACGAGGTCATTGTAGGTACAGTACACTAGACCTTTGTACACATATTGAAGCACCTTGGAAAACCTCGACTAGGCATCTTATTCGACATTATTGTGGCAAAAGCACTCGAATAGGCAACTAATTCGACAAAAACATACCCCTGCTTGTATCACAATAGGTAACTTTTTCGACGAACACGACCTAATAATTGCATTTTCCTCTTGTACAGAGAGTTTCGAAGTGAAAGACACCTCGAGTTACGAGCTACATATCGAATGCTATGTAGAGGACCGGAGGTAAAACTTGACGATATCATTAGAGCGTTCGTACGTTTGTATTAGTGATGGGCAAAACTAACTCGAAGCTAAGTAAATACAATTTTCAAGTTGAAAGCAAATTGGATGATTTTGTTGTATCAGCGTGAAAATGATGTAAGCGTAGCTCGTGCATGCAGATCGATGTCGCTGGTAAAATAAACTTTTTCAAAGAAAAATAAAACACTCGGTAATTTGTATAGAAAAGGCGACTTTATTATGCAATTGATGCTGGTCGTGTAAAACTTGTTTGCAAAGTTGGTGAACGCAGCGGACAGCAAAGACGACCGTGTCGACGATGCGATGATATTGAAACCGTGATTGTAATTTTTATCGTTATAAATGAACTTGGTCTGGATTCTGATAAATGCCACAGAAATGTTTGAGCTTTGAGAGAGAGTTTATAGCGCGCAAAACAAAATATCGAACTTTGTATTGTCGCTATTATTGTTAAACTTTTTCCCACTGTTTATTGAAAAGCAGAGCTAGAAATTGTCGGAAACTTGAAAAGATGAAAATGGGATGGACAGCTTTGACTTTTCTCAATTGTATCGTGCATTTGTGGTGGAGTTGTAATTCGCTGCGTTTAGTTGTTAGTTGAAAAGAGAGAGAATTACGCTGCATTTTAATCCAAAGGCTGTATAGTCAAGGTTTATTATTATGCTTGAAATTTACTTCATTCTATTTCCTCACAGATTTACCTCGCAATGGGTGTATTTGTCTCAATCATTCGTTTATGTTTAATTTTTTCATGAATGATCTCCATCGAAGTTAGCTGTTTTAATTGTTTTTTTCCCATCATTATCGAATGAAAAACCCGTCCACAGCAAGGGACGTGATTAAAAAAATTTTTCATCGCTTCAAAAGTCGAATTTCATTATGTTTTGAGATATTTAATTCTTTTTTATACAATATATGTGCAGGGTGTTCAGTAAGTAGTGTGCAAAACTTGGAATTTGGGTAGATACCACCAGAAAAACACATTACATGAATAAGTTGCAGATCTCAAAAATTGAAGGGATAGAATTTGTCGCTTAAAAGTTGAAATCGAAGCGCTCTCTCAAGTATGGGAATGGGTTGTGGGCATGAAACTGAAAATTTTTTAGGTTTATTTCTTGCCTAATTGGAATTAATAATGGAAATCAATAGTATCTTCGGAGTAGAATAAATTTTGTTTTATTCATTTTTTGTCCAGTATGAAAATTGAAGGCGGTACGATCACATATCTTGTTAAAAACCATCTCTAGTGGGAACAAGCAGCAATGTCCATTACCAGTCTGAAGAATTGGTTGCCTACCGCGTAGTACGTCAGGCGCCTACGTACACACTGTCGTTTTAGTCGGGCACGATGCTAATTTTCGTATGTCAATGTTGCCAACAATAATAATCAGTCTAGTTTATATTTTCTACAAACTTGAAAAATAATGTGATTAAATTGGGAATAGGGGTCGATGAAATGAGCAAAATCAAACATACGAAAAAGGTTGTCTAATTGAAAATTTGAAGGGGCAATGATTTTAGAAATGAACAAAAATTCCAAGAAAAATGTGCCATGATTAAGGTTTTAAACATAACTTTTCAAAGCAAACAAAAAGTGTAATATGCGCACATTGCCTATCGTCAAAATTTAAGGAGCTGTGTGAAGTATGGATTATAATGTTTTTCCATGCACACAGCTCCTTCAATTTTAAAGCTATTCAATTTTTGCATAGAACACGTTTTGTTTGCTATAAAGTGTTCTGCAAGAGTCTATAATTGCAAAATTCATTCCTTCGAATGTTTGATTTTTGAATCTTTGCTCCTTCAAATTTTGAATTTGGCAATATGCTCAAATAACTATTTTTATCCATTTCATCAGATTCTACTCAATCCTAATTAGATTTTCCATGTCATATTGTCAATGAAAGCTAGGCTATTAAGGTCTGTCAACCTCCAGCGGATGAAGGGGAAAATTATTCCTTCACCCCCCCCCCATTAAAAAATTATTTTCTCAGCTTGATACTGATCAAAATCGATCAAATTTTGAGAATAGGATTCGATTGGCGTTCCTTTTAATATTTTGGAGTGGGGGTGATATCGGATCAAAATTCAGTTATACCCAAATTTTGGGGAGGGGCTGCTGAGGGGGCTAAAATTGCAAAAATTGTTTCTTATTGAGCCAGTCTATAGTCAACTTAAAGTTGTATAACATATCCAAAAATCAGCCTTCTAAATTAATTAAGAGGGGAGATACGAGGGTTTTCTCTTTTTTGGTCTTGAAAAAAAGGTCTCCAAATTGAGCTGGAAAGTTGAAATTTGGTATGCGGATTAAATTGAAGGGAAAATATTATTAAAAAAAAAAAAAAATGAACTAAAATTAAAACAAATTCCAACATTGGGAAATGGTACGGGATGCAGAACGGAGAAAACTTCGATATGTTCGTTTCTTGCATAACTGGTGAATTGAAGGAGCTATGGATGCCTTCTAATCAAAAAAAAGTAATGGTGGAAACGCATAGTACACTAAATGTAGAACATTTTTCGTCCTGTTCATATTTTGCCTAACGTGAAACTCGAAAGAGCAATCGGCAGATTTTTTTTCAAGGTAATTTCTACTATGAAATGTGCTTATAGCTCCTTCAATTTTGATGTTAGACAAAAAGTGAACAGAATATAATTTTACTTACATTTAATGTATCATAAATTTCCAACATGGGTGTTTTTTTTAGTACGATTTTTCCGATTCAACAAACATCAATAGCTCCTTCAATTTATTAAATAGGCAAAAAACAAACATAACATAATTTTTCTCAGTTTTGCGTGCAGTATCCGTTCTCGTAGTTGTAAATTTTTATTTATTTTCAATTATTTAAAAACAATGCTACGTTTCGCCCTGCACTGTTCGAGATAGGCTATTTTACATATTCTATGAGGATATTATTCAAAAGATTTTTCAACCTTGCATATGACTCTATGGCCTAGTTTTATATATATATTTTTTTTAATACGAGTCGATTTATTGTACCTCTTTATTTCGAAAATCCTCTCGAAAAGATTTTGGCGTTGAAAGTTAATTCGCCACAGAATGAATTATTTATAGATTGGAAGGTGGGTCGATGGTTGATTTAACTGCGCTATTTTCGTAGGCCTATTTCAAAACGCTCTAATCGATCGTATCATTCATCCATTATTCAGTCAAAAATGAAAATTAGGTAAAAGCAAAAAGATAATATGAACCGTCAGTAAGCATTTTATTAGCATAATGAGATACTCGGAGGAGAAAAAATTTATTTAATGAATCCTAACCAGTGCCCTCCTGCTTGTCTTCCTTTCTGGGGTTTTATTTCGCTATATAACAGCAACACTGGCTCAACGTAAAGCGAAAAAATAAATAACGAGAGTCAAAATATGATGAAAAATAAGCATCGAAGAATCGAAAATTTGAATAATGTGGGTAAATCGGGTAACTTTCTGCCATTGTTTATTACAACTATAATACGTTGGCTTTGAGAGCTTCGAGGTTTTTCGCTGGAATACGGAACTGAATCTTAACAAATGAGCAACGTGGGCAGGTATTTTCATAAATCAGCCAGATTTTACGTAGGTTAGGTCCCTTTCGAATGGCGATGGCATTGTGGCTGCTGGTTCGTCACCATCGTCGTACATGGCACATGGAAGACGTAAGCTGGGTAAAATTTGATTCTGCGAGATGCTGGTCGCTGTGCCGAATGGATTAAACATACCTATAAATTTGAAATTGATTCAAATATTCTGCTTATTCATTCGGGTTATTGGAGAAGAACGTCTGTGATGGCTTACTTCCCCTCCTACGTGCTACCTACTTCAATTAATTAGCAGATACCTATTCGTAGTGGCGAAAAACACGTTTAATTTTAAGACTCGCGAAACGTGCGCGAGCGGCGATTTCATTAAAGAAAATTCGTTTAATGAACCATTAAAACGAGCTTTTGAAAAGGCAGAAGGACACCGGTGTTTATTTTCGATTCGCACCACTCCTAATATAAGGGGAATAGTCTAAATTGGCTTTCGTTTGTAGCTAGATAAAGGTATGCTTCGTTTCGCTGTGTGTAGTGTGTACGTCTGCTCATCATTATCATCACACCGTCGCGTCGTCGGGCAACGTGAGACAGGAAAAAGCCTTGTACGCGGGGAATGCAAAGAGGCGAACAGATTACTGAAAATAGTCTAGCGAGAAAATAAAGCATATAAAATGTAAGAGCGTCGTTTAATCATAGACGCAGATTTCTTTAGAAATGTTCCGTTTGTTTTTGTTTGCTTTTCTCGAGTTTATTATTTTCGAAGCGAAACTTTCGTATCGTAATAGTTGAGCCATTCTAGACGGAAATTTCGTCATTTGGCCAGAGATAAGATACCATTTGAGATGCTGTAAAATCGAATAAATACGTATTTCGTAACGTAAAATGTCTCCGGTACGAGCTTTTTAAAGTGTTCATTTCTAGTTTTTCCCTTCTTTAGATTTATAATAATAATAATAATAATAATAATAATAACAGCTTGTCAAGGACTGTAGTCCTTGAGGCCCTACATTAGGGCAAAAGCCTCCCCCAGCCTAGTCCACTCCATCCGATCTTGGGCTATTCTTTGGTAGTTGCTGTGTTGGAGCAACTTTCCGAAGTCATCCCTCCACCTGGCCCTCTGTCTCCCCTGCCTTCTTTTGCCTGTTAGGTACCAAAATGTTATTTTTTGTATCTATCTGTTATCTGATAGTAAACTAGCGATATTAATTTCGTTTTCTTTTCTTTTTTTGTTTTTTCTTCGGTTATTTTTAGATTGATGACTTTGACCCGACCGCCCGACTTTATTTGAATTTTTACTATTTAGTATTTTCCACTCATTTAGACTTTTTTGTGGGGGGTG
>FIZR01002573.1:0-13767 GCA_900060175.1 Ferrisia virgata
TTTTTTTTTTTTTTTTTTTTTTTTTTTTTTTTTTTAATGATGCCTGAATCCCCTTTCTTAAGAAAAAAAAAAACTCAGAAGATCAGTGAGGAGGAGGGGTGCAACCTTTTTTTATGCTGACTTATCGACTATAAAGAATGTTTTATACATTTCAGATAAATTATTATATGTTTCAAATCTTTTTCGCGAAATTTTTGGAAATTCTTTTTTATTTATTTATTTATTTTATTTATTTATTAGTGCCATGTTTTTACTTTTATGCAATTTTTCAAAATTTTCTCTGTTTTTAAACATTTTTTTTTCATATTTTAGAGACATATTCATACTTTTCATAACTATTGCCACATTTCTGTCCAATTTTTTGTATTTTTACAAAAGTATATAAACAATTTATCTCGGGATTCAGCATTTTTTTCTGATTTATTCGCATATTTCAGGTGAATTACACCATATTTTTCAACGCTTTTACACCAATTATTGACGTTTTATTTGTACTTTTACACACTTTTTCCCCAATTTTCTGATGTAATTTTCTGATGTATTTTAAGAAGATTTTTGCATTTTTCGAAACTTTCTCCAATTTAAATCAAATTTTTTGCATCTTTACACAGCTTTGTCAATTTTTTTAAAAATAAACTTTCAATATTTTTTAGTAATAGCTTCTCATATTGCAGTTGAAAATATTCTATAGGCCTATTATTATAAATTTTTGTCGTCCTTTATGCTTTATTTTTCAATATTTCTACGCGAATTGGTTATCGTATTCTAAGAGAAATTTCGTTTCATTATGATATTAATTCATTCCGAATTTTCACCAAAATTTTTCCGTTTTAGGGAAGTTTCATATTGATTTAAATTCACCTCAAACTTCTACCAAAATTTTCAATTTTTGGCAACATTTTTTTTTCATTTAAAATGTTAAAATTTTATTTTGAGTAGGATTTCCTGCGAATACCTACATACAAAATTTTTTCAATTATGGCAAGATTTTATTTTTATTAAAATTCATTTTGAATTTAAATTTTGACAAAAATTCAAATTTTTATTAAAATTTTATTTTGGTTTGAAATCGTTTTGAAATATTACAAAAAGGAAAAACATTGTTAAAATTTCGTTTTGAATTAAATACATTTCAAATTTTTATAAAAATTTAAAATTTTGATAAGATTTTATTTTAATTTAAACTCATTTTGAATAGCAAAATTCATGCTAAAATACAATATATATTTGAATTCATTTATAATTTTTTGGAAAATTGATTCAATTTAGCAAAAAATCCTTTATTATTCAAGTTCATTCTAAATTTTTACAAACATTTCAAATTTTTGTATACCTTTATTTTGATTTTAACTAGTTTTGAATGTTTACAAAAATTTAAAACTTGGTCAAATTTACTTTTAATTTGAATTGATTTCAACTTAAAAAAAATTCAATTCTGTTAAAATTTTATTTTGATTCGAATTCATTTAAAACTTTCACAAAATTTTTTCAATTCTGTTAAAATTTTATTTTGATTCCAGTTCATTTTGAATTTTTACAAAAATTCAAAATTTTGGCGGAACTTTATTTTGATTTGAATTCATTTCAAATTTTTACAAAAATTTGAAATTTTGCTAGAATTTTATTTTGATTTAGATTCATTCCAAATTTTTACAAAAGTTTGAAATTTTGGACAAATTTCATTTTGATTTAAGTTTACTTTAAATTTTTGCAAAATATTTTCAATTTTGCTAAAATTTTATTTTTATTTTAATTCATTACAAATTTTTACAAAAATAAAAAACTTTAGTGACATTTTATTCTAATTTCAATTCATTACAAATTTTTACAAAACATTTTTAATTTTGCTAAAATTTTATTTCAATACACATTCATTTTAAATTTTTCCAAAAATTTAAAATTTTGGTGAAATTTTTGTTAAAATTAAGAATGAACTTAAATCGAAATAAAATTTTAGTAGAATTGAATAGATTTTGTAAAAATTTGAAACAAATTCAAATTAAAATTAAATTTTTGAAAAATTTAAAATGTTTTGTAAAAATTTGTAATGTGTTCAAATCAAAATGAAATTTCACTATAATTTAAAATTTGGGTAGGTAAACATTCAAAACTATTTTAAACCAAAATAAAGTTTTACTAAAATTTTAAATTTTTGTAGAAATACCAAATGAGAACTTGAATGAATGATAAAGAATTTGTAGCAAAATTGAATCAATCTTGTAAAAATTCGAATTGAATTCAAATCTACATATATTACATTTTAGTAAAATCAAATAAATTTTGCAAAAATTTAAATTAAATTTAAATTGAAATTAAATTCTACAAAAATTTAAAATTTTGGTAACAATTCAGAATGAACCTAAATCAAAATAAAATTGTAATAAAGTTTTAAATTTTTGTAAAAATTTGAAATGAATTCAAATCAAAATGAAATTTTTAGAAATTTTGTAAAAAGTTGAAATGAATTCGAATTTTTATATAAATGTTCGCACGCTGGTAAAATTTTATTTTGCTTTGAATTCATTTAATAAAAATGTTTCAATTTTGGTGCAATTTCATTTTTATTTGAATTCATTTCAAATCATTATAATAATATTTCGATTTTCGTAAATTTTCATTTTGGTTTAAATTCTCATTGCACATTCTCCCTCCCCTAAAGCAGTGGTATAAGAAAATCCTCATCAAGCTAAAAAATTAAACCGAAAAATCACCGCCGGTTTCATTCAATTACTCTTCATTAAACGAATAACGCTCCATCGATGATCAATTAAGCAAGTTATACCATATTAATAGCTATCTCTCGTTTAACACTCGACTAATTACGCCTGCCGTGTACCGCACCGCGTTTGTAATACATATTAAAATCGCGTCGGGTAAACAATTTGGCCGCATCGCTAATTTACCGCCGGACGTGATCGTTTATCACGCGCAAATATCGCAAAATGCACGATACGACACGACGCCTCAGTAAATGGCTGCACTTTAACAATACAATAAACCACGATGCCATCGCACTCACCTCCTCTCTTTTCACCATCACCCCCTCGGGCCCCCTCCTGTCTCGTAGAAACTTCTTGTACGTAGACCTACGTACACGTATAAGAGAGTATGCAATGCATACAAAATTGCTAACGCAGCTATAACTCTAAATAGGAACTATTACCTATATTGATGGTCTTTAACACGAATGTCTTCCGTTTACGCGATCGTGACCGGTTGGTAAACTGTTGCTGAAGATACGCGTAGTTCATTTTAAAATATACCGATACTCGTAGCTATGATATAGTTTTTGCACAGGTGCCATATCGTATTACCAAGTAAAATAAATCGCGTCCAATGAGGTGCATACCATAATCGAGCAGGTACACTGCACGCATCGTTGAATTAAACATTGCAAGTATTGCAGTCATATGAGAAATTATACCGAAGTATCGATATTCTAATGATATAGGAGCTTTGTCGCTGCATTGCAAAAAAAAATACCCCGATCCTTGATAACATTTCGATGCTGCACTTTCGCTTTTAAAAATAAATTAAGAGGGAGGATAGCAAGAGTCAAATTGAGCAGATATTTCTAGCATGCATCATATCTTTCCCCTTAAGCTGTTTACTTTCTAAATGATCGATATGCTGCAGCTGTTTCCAGTATTTATACGTATAACTTTAAGTATGCTAGCGAGTTGGTTTCAAATAACTTGCAAATCGATATAATTGAGCTGAAAGGAGAAAAAAAAAATCATCGAAATCGGCGACCTTTTGAAATGTATTTTAAATGGGTGGGCACAAGTAGCTATCTAGATGGGTACGATATCCACATTTGTGAATACGTATTTATCTTATCCCATATAAAATCGTAGGTATTTGCATAGATAGGTAGATATGATTTTAAATTGGAGAAATTCATCGTACAGTGCTAATTATACTTCGTTAACTGGGAGGTAGGGTAATCAGAAATACGCAGAAATAATAATATGTAAAAGAGCCGATGCCGATGATTAAAAAGTTGAGTATAATTAGGAAATTTATTATTTCCTAATTGCACTCGTCATCTGGATCCGCGCTGCAGTGGTTTGGGTGCGCATTTATGAGAACAAACTGCAAGTCACGTTTTGGGGAAATTATCTTGAAGCCAGCTGCACCGGATCAAATTCTTGAATAATAAATTGCTGGTTTGTAGTTTATGTGTACTTTTTAAATTGATGGGAAACAAAATATCTATACTGATTCTAGTTCTGATAATTCATCGGCCAATGATTTCTACACTTGGAGATTTTAATCGATGAAACAGCGAAAAAACTTGCACTTTTTAAAAGTCGTTTGCAAACGACTCGGAATATTATTAAATAAAATAAGATGACAGTTTTTCAACCATTCGAAAGTAATAAACCAAATTAATTGGACTGATGACAATTAGCGAATCAAATCTTTGATGGCTCATGAACGAGTGAATCGTTACGAAGATACTAAATATTTTCAAGATGTAAAGATCACAATATAAATGAAAAGTTATACGATTTATGAAAAAAAATTTCAAATCATTCACGAACGATTTTAGAGCTTTGAAACTTTTAACAATTATGCATGAAAAATTGTAAGAACGTTGAACGGTTACAACGATTTGTTAAGGAAACTTTAGAATCGTTGCAAACAACTCAAGGGTTTAAAAATTTTCAAGACGAAAAAATGAACAGTGATACTTGCGAAAATATTTAATCTTCATTTAATGAATCGTAATCAACAGTGAAAAAAATCATATTTATGCGTACGTAAACGATTTAATACCTACATTCATTGCGCAATATTGGTCAATTACCCAATCAAATGAGCAAAGCTGTACACGAATGAAAAAATTCTGCACAGGACGGAAATGAATCGGTTCACTGACTCAAGGAGTTACGTGATATGTCACCGTTTAAAAAATCTAATTCGTTCGCAAACGATTCAATTCGATTGACAGGGCAATATCGGTCAATTACCGATTCACACCAGCAACGTTGTTCGTGAACAAAGAGATTTTAGACAAGTCTGAAATGAACCACTGACTGGGAAGTTTCGTCACAGGTCAACATTTAAAACAATGTAATTCGTTCGCGAACGATTCGATTCGCCGATTGGGAAATATTGGTAAATCTCAACTCAACTGATCAAATCCAAACGAGATTGTGTTAAACAAAAAAACTGTGATTAAAGTTACTGGTGCCCAAGGGTAAATGAAACAACCTTAAGTAAATGTATTTCTTCTTAGCTTAAAGATGTTATTTTTTCAAACTGATTTTTCCGGATGAAAATAAAAAATGTTAAATTTGAGGTTGCCCAAAGTGAAAAGTACATTCCAAACTCTTTCTTTTGACCAATTCACCTTCATAATTTGACCATTCTTTCAACTTTCTTGAATTTTATCATTTTCTAAAATAATCTACAAAATC
Source organism: Ferrisia virgata (assembly GCA_900060175.1). Taxonomy (NCBI): domain Eukaryota; kingdom Metazoa; phylum Arthropoda; class Insecta; order Hemiptera; family Pseudococcidae; genus Ferrisia; species Ferrisia virgata. Next base: position 5,427 of record FIZR01002573.1, read on the forward strand.
ATACCTCATGTCTAACACATTTTCATACACCTTAAAGTGCAAATATAAAGAGACTACAGACCACGATACGATTTCACTATGAAATTATACCCGATGCCTAACATTTTTCCATACATCTTAAAATGTAAATTTTCTGATCAAGATCTGAGAAGTCATCACTCTATTGTGAAAGATAAAGCTACCATTTTTAAAAGAGTGGATGAATTTTTAAGTTTAATACCTCAAAAAAAAACCTTAAAGTGAGATGTTTTTCATTACAACGATCACGCGGTCAACATTTTTGAATTTCTCGACGAAAAAAGAAATTGAAAAATTGGCAGCATTACTTGCACCCAACTTCTGTATAGTTAACGTTGTTCCATTTTTGTTTAGGCACAAATGCACGCGAGAGTGCGCGTTTACGTGTGTGCGCATAGGTATGGAATGTATTTGAATCAGTCGTTCAAATTTGGTCAATTGTTAAAGAAGCAAATAATTATCGATGGCGATTGTGAATGATTTTTTTCCAGTCAACTAGGCAATGTCGTTCGCGATTGAATGAGTCCTTCACAAAATGTACTATAATCGAATAAACAATACATTCATTTCGGGGATTTCTTGACACATGCATGGCACATTCGTATTGGAAAAGATATGTAATTTCGTTCGCGAACGATTCGATTCGATTCACAGGACAACATCAGTCAATTACTAATTGACACAAGAAAAGTGGTTCGCTGACTCAGAGGTTTCACCATGCATCAACATTGTAAAAAATGTAATCGTTCGCGAATGATTCGATTCCCTGATTGGGCAGTCAAACAACTATCATCAGTGATTGTAAATGATTTTTTTTTCATTCAACTAGGCAATGTTGTTCGCGAACGAACGAATCCTTCACAAAATGAATTTTCATGGAACGAATGGAAAATTCAGCTTGGATATTTCACAACACATTCATATTAGAAAAGATATGCAATTTCGATCGCGAACGATTCGATGCAATTCACAGGGCAATATCGATCATCAATGAAGTACACAAATACAAACAATTGAACAGAAAACGAAACCAACTTCGGGTCATTTTAACTAATTTAGGATCAACCAGCCATACGTTTACCAGTCATAAATTATGTCACAGCCTTCGTGGCCGATTACCAGATATCAAAAGAACTAAACCTCCGAACTACATAAGTATACCTCTACTCAGCTTACAGACAAAATAAAAACAATATTCTCGCAACCTTATTCGCTTATCAAGGTACATACATACATACTTATTCTCGTACATCCATTTCTACTAATCTTCCATCGTTCGTTTGAAAAAATATATACCTACCTATTTCGAAAAAAAATACCAACAATTCCCACAAAATTCTCACTACCGATAAGAGCCACGCACAGCTAGACAGATATATGCTCGAAGGTATCAAACGCACATGTTATGTGAAAAGGTCATTTATAACCTTCATGAGTCATGACCAAAACGGACGCGAGAGAGAAAGAGAAAGGAATCGAGATACCTATACCTATACCTAATGACGCCAGCGTATAATGTACTTTACCTACCTACATCTACATACATTACGTTTTATGTTAAATCGTACATTTATTATAGACTTGTTAGTGTTTGTTCGTGATTATGTAGGTACATTGTACCGCACGTAGACAATATAATATGCGTTTAAACCGCATTAAACGTACTGTATATGTAGATACCTACATCTTCCATACGCTCGTTGTGAAAATAACCAATAATAAAATAAAATTTTCACCGCTTCTGGCTGCGTTCGTTGGCGAACGAATGTTATAGGAATTGATTTGCACGTATGTATCTATACGAATAGATCAAAATACTACATACCATTCGCAACACGTACCGTACATCGAGTACACATTATAATAGGTAATATGTAAACAAAAAAAAAAAAGAAAACACACAATAAACGAATAATAGAAAATTTATACCCGGTTTAAAAATGCAGACTTATCAATAGGCGTACTTTATAAACGAGGGATATTTGATAGGTAAAATACACACATTGTAAGCATAATTCGTAGGCGTATTTAAAGTGGCAAAATATAATAAAAATATTGTCTCGCCAATAAATCAAAATCGTTGATAAAAGGCTCGTTCATATTCACGTACCAAATCGGCCGATGCCAAGTCATAGTAGGGATTCGCTGATGCGGCCGCTGATCGCATTGCTTCCAACATTTCCTCCACGGCCACTATCAACGCATCCAATCCTCGGATACATTGCATGATCTCGGCACGATAACAGAGTATGAAAATTGGCACATAGATTCGCGAAATCACCAGTATACTACTCAGGTACAAAAATACCAGCGGCCATCGAAAATTGTTCAGATCGGATGCGGAAAAAAGGCTACATAAAGCAGCGTTCATGATTATAACGTCGTACACATGCCACATAAACCACACCAATTTGGTTAGCCAATGAAATTTATCAGTGAAGTAGAATTCGATTCCGCAAAGGCAATACAACATGTATACTCTGTTAGCAATAGTTGTCTTGAAATGGAAAATATTCTGTTCGCCGCACAGTTGTCTCTTGATTTTGCCCAAGTCTTCCACGAGTATATTCATTGCTTGAGGTGTTGTCGGTGGATTTATCAGCCTTCACCAGTCAGTACGATCGGTGCAAGATTAATCTTCTAGTTCAAATAGACGTATGGTAAATCTACTGATGAGGCAACACAGTTCACAACAAACCGAATGTTCAATTTGTACTGAATTTGTTACTAAGTCAATGGCCATCGGTAATGGCTGTGCTCCAATTGAGAAAGTAATTTTTCAATTTTTAAACATACCTTAATATTATACAATACGATTTGAAATTTATTTAATCGAGTAATAAATGGCAGCAGGAACGAGAGCTTCGAAAAATACCCAGGTACTTTTCGATTACGTTTTTAACCTTGATGAATTTTTTAAATCACAAAGAATAGTTTAATAGTCATAGGTACGAGTAGATATTGTTGTTGATGAATTGAGAGAAGTTCTATAAAGAGTAAGTGTGCTAAATAGCTCTGTAATCATCAAACGAAATTAATCCAATGTCTACAAACTTTTCTCAACAAGGTTGTATTGCATGATCCTGAACTCCTTTCGAATATAGTGGGTTACGTGAACTTGATGATTCGTTCGATTAAATGCACCTTTGCACTTTTAATTATTTAAATAAAGAGACGAACTTACATATAATAAGAAAATTTAATAACTTACGAAACAGATCGTAGGAAAGTTATAAATTTTAAAATAATATCGTAGCCAATGAGTTCGAAGTCTACATAGTACATATTTGTCTACAACGAACTATTCACTCGTACCATAGAGATTTTGAAAATATTAAGAGAAGCGAAAACTTGACAGTCGTTTTGAGAACATATAGATGGGGACGTTGCAGTTTCCACGGGACATTCGTGGAAAATACAACGTTTACGGGCTTATTTTTTTGTAGCAAGGAAGAAAAATTTTTTTCTGATTTCTTTGAAACATTGTACCTATTCTTGATTAGTGGTGAGTTGATTGCGTTGAAAAAAATTTATCCCTCTACAATGCAATGGCGAGGGGCAGAGCTAACATAAATTCTATCCATTTTGAATAACGTGCCCACTTTCAGCGCCTATTTTGTGACGAAGCAAACTACAGATATACGGTAATTTTCATGAAATTATTCAAAAATTTAAAACATTTTTCCGTTTTTTGAGAAAAATTTTACACTACGGATATTTAATGGTGAAATCGAAAGTCTCAAATTTATAGAATAAATCTCGAACAAAATTGGAGTAGATATTGTTTCTCTAATGACCGGTATTCAACGCTTATCAATTCATCGACTTATTTCATGACAATTTTTTTTAAATCGTTAAAAATCACGAAAAATTGGGTAAAAAACTGATTTTAATAAATAAAAAGTGCAGAACATTGATCGAAAATCATAAAAAGATGTTGTAACATGTGTGAAAATTAACCTCGAACAAACTGCTCTTTTCAATTTTTCAACATTTTTTTCGTGATTTTTTATTCATTTTTAGATTTTTTACTCATTTTTATCAAATTTTGGATGATTTTTTTCATCTTTTAGGACAATTTTTATTCAATTTCTACAGTTTTTCGTGATTTTTGATCAATTTTTAGCACTTTTTACCCATTTTTATCGAATTTTCACAATATTTTTTATGGTTTTCAACAATTTTTATTTTCATAATTTAAGTTAATTTTCATTCATTTTCAAATATTTTTTCATAATTCTTGATCAATTTTCCGCAGTTTTTACCGATTTTTATCAAATTTTTACCGAATTTTTGATGATTTTCCAACAATCGTTTTCATATTCTAGGTCAATTTTCACTGATTTTTCGACATTTTTTTCATGACTTCAGCAAGTTTTTGCACTTTTACCCATTTTTAACTAGTCTTTAGCTTGTTTTCAATGATTTTTAAAGATATATATTTTTCGCGTTTCAGATCAATTTTACTCATTTTTTACCATTTTCTCGTGATTTTTGATCGATTTTTTTGCACTGTTTACCCATTTTTCAAAAATTTTCACCTAATTTTCAATAATTTTTTTTTTTTTATAGTTTAGGTTAACTTTCATCCATTTTTCCTATTTTCAAATTCATGATTTTTTTATCGCTTTTTTGCACTTTTAATCCATTACTATCAAATTTTTACCCAAATTTCTATGATTTTCAATAATTTTTTTTTTTTTAAATGTGATAAAAATGGGTAAAATCTGTCCAAAATCGATCAAAAATCACAAAAAAAAACATTAAAAGATGGGTAAAATTGTTTTAAAAGGTGAAAAAAAAAATTAAGCAAGGAAAAATTCTAGATTATGGATATGTAACATATCCACATCAAAAAAGTACATCACATAGTCATCGATTTTTTTGCACATTTATCCAACTCAAACAACTTAACACAAAATCATATCGTTGTATTCCAAATAAAAAAATGTCTTCAATTTCTTAATTTTTTTAATTATTTTACCCCTATTTTTCTAGTTTTTTATCCTTTATTATATTTCAATTTTATATATATTTTTTTAAATTAGACATCCATGTCAACATTTTAACATAAAGTGCAAAAGTCACTCATAGTCATCTTTAATATTTTTCAAGTGCAGAAATCATTCATAATTTTTTTATTTAAAAAATTTATTAATGACATAAGTGGACTTATTTTATGATCTTGAGTTGAAACGTTGTGTAAAATCAGAGATGTTATTAGTGGACCATCAACAGTGTGACGTCATCAAACAGATTTTTATGGCCTGGAACGACATCAGTGGATTTATTTTATGATGGATTGATTTTATGATTTTAAGTTGAAATGTTAAGAAAAATTAAAAAATGTAACATCAATGGACTTATTTTATGAAAGATGGATTTTAAGATTTCAAGTTGAAATGTTGGGGAAAATTAAGAAATTTTTGAAGTTGACCTGTCAACAGTTGACCTTGACCTTGAATCGATTTGACGATTTGGAGTTGAAATGTCTTCATCCGTTCACTCGCCAACAGTTGACCTTGACTTTGGATTGATTTTAAGATTTCAAGTTGAAATGTTGAGGAAAATTAGTCAACCTTTACCTCAATTGATTTCATGATTTTAAATTGAAATGTTGAGGAAAATTAAAGATGTTAAAAGTTGACCCATAAACAGTTGACCTTCACTCTGGATTGACTTCAATGTTGAGGAAAATTAGTTCACCTTTACCCTGGTTGATTTTATGTCTATAAGGTGAAATGTAGATGAAAATTAAAAATGTTTAAGGTTGACCCTGACTTCATATTGATTTATTATTTTAAGTCGAAATGTTGAAGAAAATGACAGATGTTTAATAAAGCATTCCACAGTTGACCCGTCATCGGTTTACGCGTCAATAGTAGACTTTTGCCCTCGTTGATTTTATGATTTCAAGTTGAAATGTTGAAGTGTGACGCAAATTACTATTTGTTGAGAAACAGCGAATATAAGAGTTGAATTTATACCCACAACAAAAGCATCAGAACTGGGTATTCTTTCGATGGTTACTCTTTGCATGCAAAACGTGCTAAATATTCGTTATTATTTTTTAATTTGTGTTTCTTTTTATATTCTTTTATGTTTATATTTTTTTATATTAAAATTTTAGTAACATTTCGAAACGATTTTGTTCAAAAACATTAATTTTTTTTCTCGTAAAACCTGCAAAACTGATACTAAATCTTTGAAAATTTTACCTATTTTCGATAGAAAATTCGAATTTTTTTCAAAATTTTGGCCTCCCTTTACTCGGACATTCATATCAAACATTAAGCTTTCAATCACCTCTTTCTCCTCCCTCTGCCTATGGTATCGAAGTGAAAACCGTTTGCTACTTGGAGAAAATCGTAATTCCTCTGCAGACTTTTTACAAAATGAATACAACACTATAAAGCAGAAACTCGTGATTTTTATCGACAATCGACATTAATTTTCTGAAAATCACTCTTCGTGAACCCATCAACTAATTAATCGAATTCGAGATCACTCATCGAACAAACCATACGCTGCTTATTTTTTTTTTCACGCATTACATTTTAAATTTTAATTAAAAATTAAAACAACGACCGGTCGTTATTCCGCATTCGACGAATTGGTTGCTGAGGAACCTACTCATGATGATGATGATGATGATGATGATGGGACACGAGTCGGTATTTAAATTCCGTATTATATATCGCGAGCTGCGGTAGCATTTATCCAATTGGCCGCGTTCGCGCGCTATTATTAAACCATAAATATTTCAACATTGGATGAGACCGCTTCCGCGCCCGTACCCACGCCACGGGGCGTAAAGCGTGTATTGCTGACAACGACAATCGACGATACGTTCAAAGAAAATACTCATAATATACGTACATGCATTTTCCAACCTAATTGATATGTATGTACGCATTAGCACCGTTACGATGCGTTCGTTGCGTCCGTTGGTCGTCTACTGTTGTTTTATGCGCATAGCGGAACCTGCAGTGTAACTTATACTATAGTCTATTTACTTTTATAGAAGTGTTTTTTTTTTATTTTATTTTACTATTTCGTTATCCGTCGGTCGATTGTGCACGAAGCTCGATCAGTGCAAAAGTTGCACAAGAAGCACACAGGCTTGCACTATGTCTACCATCTATCGTCTTCTGAACGGACACGATACGGTATGATTGTCCGCAGCAGGACGACGACCCCCTGGTAACCATGATTTCGTTTCGGTATTAATTGGATCACTAGACATTGTCGTATTGATTCTAGACAATCATGCCTAGCTATACCTACATTCTCATATTAGTTATTCGTCTACGCTGAGACCCATCAGCGCAACGTGTATAAAATCAGAGTATAAGATAAACATTTGACCAAAAAAAAAAAAAAACAAAACAAAAATCATCATTTTTACACAGATTTGGATCATCATGTTCATACGTGGATATTTCCCACGATGTACCTTCGTCCGAAAATAACGCTAGCACCATTTTATATTTAGATAGGTAAAGGTATCTTGTATTTATATTCGGTCGTGGCTTTCTCCGATTTTGCAGGTGAATGGAGCAGACTTATTACCTGCACATGGCCAGCAAGGTATACGGGGTATCGCATAACTTATTTTACACAATTTAAAGAACCAAGTATACCTACTATCTCGATCGATGTCAGTTTTTAGAAGCGTACCAGGTTCAGCTAATCTGGTCTTTTTATCAGAAGAAGATATGAGAAGCATTAGAAGGCGAGATTTTCGGTACTTTTTTTTTTCTTACTAATTCGAATGGTCTTCTTCGTTAGCCAGATTATCGTGTCGACGGTATCGGTGTCACTAGCATTAAACGCTGAGAAAGAATCGATAATTTTCATGCAGTTCCAGGGAAGGTAATGTTGGTGGTAATCCGTTGCCTTCCACCATGATTTTCTGTCAGGGTTTACTCCCCTTAGCCGAGGGGTTCCAGTTATTGGCGCTGGAGTTTGCCTGCTCACTCTCAAAGATTTATCTTCGTCTGGGGCTGGAACGAGTGGGCTGGTGGTGGTTTGCTGTTCTTCTGCATCGTATTGTTTGACGATGGTATTTGCTTTGTATGCAGTTTTCGGCTTGCTGCATTCCTTCATCTTTGCACCCGCCTAGAGAATCTGCTTTAACCATCTTCATCAGCTCCTGCTAGTTTGCCGAAGAATGCGCACAATTCTCATGGTTTTTGTGTTCGCCTACATCTTCATTCGCTGGTGAACGTGGACCATGGGTATGGAGTGCGAGATGAGAATATCTGTCTTCGAGATGTGGTGTTACCGCCGTCTACTTAGAATATCATGGAAGGACTACGTT
>FIZR01002575.1:0-48581 GCA_900060175.1 Ferrisia virgata
GCCTTATTACGTTTCGATTTTCAAAAAAAAAAAAAAAAAAAATCAAAAACGATCCACCGTAGTATAGGCGATGAAAACCGACCTTACATTGACAAAGATAAGTGTATTTGGCCTGTTTCAGTATGAATTTACTAAAAAAAAAAAAAAAACTGTTATGTTGCAAAAAAATTATTAAAAAAACACGATAAAACCATTCCTTAAGCACCCCAGAAAAATTATCTATGAGAAATATAACTGGAATATTACACTGAATCGTGTGAGATTGATTTTCTCGAACCATTTCAGTGGAGTACTTCTCAACAAAAAATATCTATAAATTGTTTAGAAAATCGTAACAAAACGCAAAAAGTGATATTTTTAAAAAGCCCTGAAAAAAAGGAAAATGATGAAAATTTGTCAGCAATGGTAATTCTGGGTATAAATATGTGTAATAATTTCATTTTTTTTGGAAAAATTCTTTTTCGATTTTTTAAAAATTGTCAACTTTGAGTCATTTTTGCAAATTGAAAAAATCGATTTAGAAAACAGAAATTTTTACCTAATCGTTTAGAGGTCATATCGCAACTATTGTGACCTCTGCGTTTGCAGATTTCCGAAAAAAAAAAACAAAATTTTGTCCATTCCAGTACACTTTAGAGTAAGCTAATTAACAAATATTTTATTCAATAAATAGGTAATTGTTAATTAGTATAGGTTCTGAAAAAACCTATTTCGATGTCACAGAGTTGAAAATTCGAAGGAGAGAATTTTAATCTTACGTTTTTGATCTATGGCAATGCTGAATTTTCGATACTGCTAAGGAGAAATGTTCATAAGAGCATATCTTCTATTTTCGTCTAGTTTAAAGTGCTAAGTTAGGTGCATTTTTTTCGATTTTTGAAAATTATTGAACTTGAAGTCACAGTTTCGCAAGTTGAAAAAATTTAATTACCCAGTTGAAACTTTTACCACAACATTTTAAGATTATTTTACAACTGTTGCAAATTTCCAAAAGGAAAGAAGCCAAATTCGGCTAAGCCCAATATGTACATCCTAAAATAACACTTCACCTTCACGTACAGATTTTGATTCGAATAATTTGAATAGATCATCCTCACGATTAGAGGCACAAATTAACATATTACGAATACAGGTAGAGGTACATAGTACATACCTGTACCTACTACTTGTACCTACATATGTACGTTCTTAACAAAGCAGGAAGATTGCTAATAAACGATATTTCAGCTGCATATTCGACTACTCGTGTACTTCAACGTGCCATAAATTAATGAATGGTTCCACTTATCACGACCATTGAAAAACATTACCGCGATCGTCGCGGATTCTTGGATGCGATTTTGTTGTTGTTGCTCATCTCGCTTATGGTTTTGTTTATAAGTACTCTAGCGCTGGCAGTAGTTAATACTAGCTACAAACTCGATCATTAAAACCGGTTTGTTCGTCGTCGGTGTTGGGGAAATTTTATGCCAAAATTGTTTTTTTTTTTTTGGCTCATCGTTGAGACCTAGACAGACCTATAGATGACTCGATGGGTAATCGTATGAAGGATAATTACGCACATCTATATACTCGAATACTGTCTATCTGGCTGATATTTGTTGAAATAATGAAAGACTACGCTATTGAAACGTTGGTTCGCATGAATGTATAAATATTTACACGTGAATGGTTGAGATTTTAACCATTTATACGTTGTAATTTAACGGGTTGAATAAATGAAAATTTAAATAATTTACTATGTATTTACTACTTCTAAAAAAAAAAAAAAAAAAGTGTAAAAATAAGGAAACTAGACAAAACAAAATTATGACGTTTTAATTAAGAACAGTAGATGGGTAAGTATTACGTAGTATGTACTTTTTTTTTTTGTATAAAAAGAATCACTCGACCCTATACTCATACGCCCAAATTGTATAACCTCAAAATATGTATTAGCTTTACCATAGAAGTCTCTGGCTGAATTTTACCAATATAAGAAGAGTATAACCTAGTAAGAACGGCGAATCGGCTCTTGGTTAGGATTTTCAAACTATAATCCCTATTTTAGAAAAAATTTAAGCCTCCTACCTCATCCCTACCTCCTGATATCGTTCTAATTTTTTTTTTTTAATACGAGTTTAGTTTACAAATTTTTACACCCTATAATTCCCAACCGAATTTTTTCAAACTTGCAGAAATAATGGACCATTTCGAGGATTTATCTAGGAATTTTTTTTACATTTTTTCAATCATCTTTTCATCGTGAAATACGCATTTCAAAATTTCAAAACTATATATCTACATGTTATTTTCGACTTGGAATAACGAAAAAAATACATGATTTATAGAACAGGGTGTCTATTTGATATCGGTACCCCCTAGGGAATTTTTCTCACAACATGTGAATAGAGTGAAAATAGAAGTTTTGGACTATTTTCAAATTGAAATACTTACATGTTCTTTTTGTTTATGTAATTTTTATCAAGGAGATAGATTAGGTTTTTTGATTTTTCAAGAGTTTTAAATTAAAATTAATAAAAATATATCACAGAAATGTTACCAACCTGCACATTGTGATAAATATTTCCAAGGGGGTACCAGAATCAAATAGACACCCTGTAAACTCATATCTACAACTTATATTTTTTCAGAATTTTTTTTTGTGGAAGAAGACCTTTGAAAATACGAAAAACCATCATCACTAATCATTTTTCCAGCCTAAAGTAGTCATTTTCATTCGAATATTTTCTTCGCTAAACAATGTTCCATTAGAATTATTCATGCTCGATTTCGAGTTCCTCGTTTCACTCGAATTTATTCTTTTTTATCATTTTCGATTTAATTTTCTTTTTTCGAAAATATCGCTGGAGAATTACCAAGTTCAAAATATACGCCAGCGCTTATTTTAAGGAAAATTTGAAACTGCGCAAGAACATAAGAACATCTAGTTCTTTGGCGTAAAAGTCGAAGGAAGGTGGTTTGGGGAAAATTCATTCGGAGCGATTTTTCCCACGTGAAAATTAATTTTCATATGCGAAAAAAAACATTAAATTTGGCATTTCATGCTCGGAAATACATCAAAACAACCATTTTTCTACCCTTTACCATCAAAATTTTGCAAAATTTTTACCTTCTCTTTGCTTGCGTTATACGTTTTTGATTTAAAGAAATACCCCGTGCTAAAAATTTGATTGAAGATACGGGAAACGATACTTTTCTGGACAGAATTTAATGATGCATGAAATGATCACTTATTTAGTAAAAAAAAGGTAAAATATACAAAGGTTGAATAATAAATAACGCCTTCATCGAGCTGGACGTCGAACCGTTGTACGAAAATTATTCGTTCTGGTATCATTCGAAAGAGAATTTTAATTTGTATAAAATTACATATTCAAGTTTGTGCGTAACCACCTTCGGAGCCTACATTACGTCCTTGTTTAGAAATCAGTTTCCTTAACCCGTTCTCCTAGAATTCAGCAAGCTGATTTTGAAAAAAAAAGACGAAATTTTGACTTTTGAATCTTCGTCAGACTCAAATGTGGTGCCCTTGAGACGTTGCTTTAGTTTTTAAGGGGTAAAAAAATCATCGGGTACAAGATCCGACCTGTTGGATAGGAAATTAAAAACTTTGAATGAAATAATGTCGAGTTGGTCGGAAGAGGGCACATTAATGGGAGGACTCAATGATGTCGTGTTGTAGTAAAAATCTTCCCCAATCTGGCCAAACTCGTTTAATGCATTTCTTTAAACCTTTTTAACGGTTCGCGGTAGCTTTTTCAATCAACAGTCCATCGTCAAGAAACAAATCCTTGGTGCACAACACCTTTCAAGTGGTTTGTGATGGTCTCGGATTGTATGGATGGGCAATATCAAAAAGTTAGGTCTCATCCTGTCCTAGTCGGTGAAAAACTTTTAAACGTTCAAAAATTTGAATTGGTGCGACACCTTTGTGCGTTAGAAATTTGGTTATTGATTTCCGCTTGTATTATTGCATAGTAGAGCGAGTTACATTTTTACTCATTATGACTGAACGACTTCACTGGTACCTCGTTTTGTTCAGAATTGTTCCCTCTTTTCAATAATGGGTTGGTGATTTGATTTCGTTTAGGGGTTCGCTACTCAGGCTGATGAAGGGGTTACTTAACATAATACAACCTTCGTACCATAAACAAGCAGTAGTACATTCATGAATGGCTCAAAAGAGAGCTTTCCAGCTCCGTGCACTATTTCAGGGGAGGAAGGAGGGAGCTGAATTTACAAAAATAAATTAAATGGTATGCCCGAAGGAAATGAGGACGAAATTTTGAAAAAATAAGTTTTAAAAGAGCATTTTTAGGAGATTAAAAAAAAAATAGCACAGATGTGAAAAGTTTTCGAGTTGATTTTGGCCTGAAGCGAGGGTTCAAACCTCTCCCCCTCCCGCCCCGTGGCTAAATAATTATGAATGACTAGGTTAGGTATTGGTATGTTTTAGTGAAACACCATGTCCGAGAATTTGGAGATATTCATTGAATTCTTGAAAAACGAGAAAAAATCAAAATGAGTTTTTCTAGAATTTTGGCATTTCATAATTTCTTTTCCGGATTGTTTGAAAATTCCGAAAAAAATTTGAAACTGCAGGTTGCATTTTTAGAACTGCACAAAATGTGTGAAATTGCGACTCAAAATAAGCACTCATGTTCAGCTGGTCAAATTATCCTAATATGGGTACTTTTGACGTTCACTTCAATCAAATTCTAGGGAAAGCAATTTTTACCACAATTCGAGAGTACCCAGTTGCCCACTAATGACGCTGACTTCTTTCAAAAAATTTTAAATTTAAAATTCACATAAAATTATCGTATAAAATGTCAAAATATTAGAAAGAAGAAAAATCAAGGAAGAGCCGAGCAAAATAGGAAGCTTTGGACTTCCCTCTATATCATTTCAAATTGTAAGTATCTGATCAACTACACGAAATAACTGAAATACGTAATGCGCTATTGAATTTTGGAAATAAATATTCGCTAGAATTATCTCGTCGTCAGTGTTTAAAAAGTATAATATTTTATCCTTTGAATTCCGAACTAGATAAAACTTTTTTCGAATTTTTTCACCTCAAAGATAGCAAGAATTTTCGAAGGAAGAACACAATTATGGACTACAATAAGTCACTCAGATTTTTGCAAAACAATCCATCAATAAAATTATTTACTCTCATTTCACTAACCACACAGATTGTAAAATAAGCGAATACGTTATCTATCACTGATGTCTGATCATAATATACTTTATGGAATACTTCCAGCTGCACAGTATAATGCAACATTAGACCGAAAATTAACTTGAATTATCCTTCGATATAATACGAGTCTACGAGTATGCGATGAGAAATTTAATAAGAGCACGTCCATACAAGGTATACCACTTTACCACCGTCGAGTACGTTATTTTCCTGCGACTTGATTCATTTTGAATCTGTACAGGCAAAATGTACAGTATTTTAGAGTTGAATTCGCGACTATAACACAAACGAAACGCAATAAAAATTGTATGTATTATGACAAAAGCGAACTATTGGGAATAAAAATTTTATGATTTACGTTCGTGGAAACATTTTCAAACATATGTTATATCCAATAATTCAATCCAACTTGCAATTTAACCCATTTTCAAACGTACTATTACGTAAATCGTTTATAATAAAATATCCGCACGTAAGCGCTTCGCATTGCGTATCTAGGGTCAGCTTTGGAGTGATTTTTTTTTTCTTCTATTTTGCAGCAAAAAAATCAGCGAGTGAGAATGAACCCCATGTCGCAATAAAATATTCTAATTTTACAACTCCGAAGCTCGTACTGACCTATTAACTGTCGTTACACTGATTGAACGCATCTTCATCGAAACTAATATCGTCTTCGAGCAGTTGTCAAAATTCGTAATAATTTGTCCAACATGCCAAACCAGTAACGTATTTCTTCCACCAGACGGTGAAAAAAAAAAAATGCTCTTCGGTAGTTACGATGCCAAAACGACGCATTCGAATTGCCAAAAAATTTATGCCTTATCAATCACACACACAAACAACAATTTATATGCGTTTTCTTTTCGCAGCATCGTCATCGTTCTACACTTCTGTCTTTTTTCAACGCTTTGTACAAACAAATTTTCATCGATATCGACGTTCGAATACAAAAAATATAAATTATTTCTAATCCTAAACGACCGGAGCATTAGTTAATTATTTTTTATACATATAACGCGATGCCGTCATATTGTACCATTAACAACCGAAAACGCATTCGTATATACCATTTAGCTTGGCATTGAACAAATCATTTATGTGGATATCTTAGCTTGTACGTACTACACTACGTACGTTTATATACGGTGATAATGGAAAATTATTTATTTGTACATTGTCTAGTTAAAATCATTTGTCAGTTACTACTTTTGAACGTTTTCAAATGAAAATATTCGTTTAATTAAGCCCATCGCACGATAAACGTGAAATATATAAGTAATTAAAGTTAATTCAATTCGTTTCGTTAAAATGAAAATAAATCAAAACATCTCGTTCGCAGAATTTTTTTCCCTACAAACGATTCTTTTTGAACGTTTCAATGAACTTAAGGTACATCGAATGACGTGTTTGATATCCTGATTACGTCACGAATCCGTTACAGGAGAGAAGACCTATCATCATCTACGCTAATTATCGTTACGAACTGGACTACAAACAACGAAACAATTTAGAAGCAAATAACTTATCAAAGTGAAAAAAATAATTTAACAATAACCAGACGAAAGCATGGAAAAAATGCTTATTACATTATTTGTATTTTAACACGTCATTCGTGATATGACGTTAACTTGACAAAAAAAACCGGTAAATTCGAGTAGAAAAAATTAAATCCACTTACAACGAGGTAACCACATTTGAACGTTATATAATTTCATAATCCTAAGGATTTACTGATAAAAAACGCACATGCCTTTATCAGTGTAATTAGAATTACGAAAACTGATAATAAATGAAGCAATAGAAAGTGAGTAAGTCATGAGTAACATAAGGGGATAATTTCCAACGAATATTCGGTAACGCAATATAACTCAGAACTTACCATTAGGGCCATATTTTTCTTGGTATCGTTTGACTTGATCAGGTGATAATCCTCTCTCAGGATCGACTTGGAAATAGGTAAGGACTTCCTCAACTTTCTTAGCGTGAGCGTCCTCCATGGCTGCTTGGTCGATGTAATCAGACCAACTATCGTTGTCCCAACATTAACCAATTATCGCCAGTTCGGGTCGTCCTGAAAAAATAATCATAACATTATATTCGAAACGAAAACACCCGTTAGGTTCAAACAATATTATATGCTCAATTCGTATGCTCGAGCGTTCATTTTATACATCGTGTTTTATGGGAGTATGATAACACTTTTTGCAAAGTTCAACCAAATGTGAATACTTACGAACAGTGTAGCTAAATGAAAGTTTTTCTTCGACACAAGCGTATCACACTTGTAAAAATTTACTACCGCGCACGAAAACTTAAATCGCAATTATATTTAAAGATTATAGAGCGGTGAAATAAAACTTCTTTAAAAACTTGACGACAAACAAAAAACATGACCTATAAAATCATATTCTTCAATCACCATCAACAAAAACACCGTGAAATCAAACGAAATTTTGGTTTGTCGAAATTATTTAATCATAAATTACCAATTAATTAAGTTACGAATATTTAACTGACACACGAACAATAAATTCACAACGTAAAAACTCGACGTACCACAACTATAAACTTCACAAATGTACATAGATTACTCGAGATGTTGAGGAAAAAAAAGTAAAAAAAATTTACTTTGGAAAACAAACGGCCGGAAAGAATTTTCTTGGATGGTGAGGAAAATAAAATTCAATCGTTGTATTAAAATGCCTCGACATTTCGGCATTTTGTTATCAATTTCGGACGGTTTGTAGGTGATTGAAATTTATGATGCATTTTTTGGACTATAATTTTATAAACAGTTTTTTTTAGTTGATACGAATTACTAATTCAATTTGATGATAAAGCAGAAAAATTAAATTATATTAAGCTGCAAAAAAATGTAAAATGATTAGTACAAACGTTTTTCACACATAAAAAAGCGAATAAATAATTTGTGATAATCAAATGCCTACATAAAATGAATAAGGCATTGAGAGGTAATGTATATTTTCTGAATTTTCTACCCATTTGGCTATGTGGTTACATGTTATTGGCTATTTTTGTTACGGTTTCTTCTTGTACAATCATGTGATTTTTACTACGTCATCGAAAGTTCGGGAGTTATTTTGCCGGTAAATTTTCATTTCAAAAACGAAACATCATGATGCTTCAAGTTCGCACACTCTTAATTTTTGCTCGAGCTACTTTTGCGCTATTTTTTTATTCCAAATTTTTAAATATTTTTTCATTTTCACTAATTCTTAAAAATTCTTTCTTAATAATGAAAATTCATACGCACGAAAGGTTGATAAAAAATTACAAAACAAAAGCTGAATTGTGAGGAAGACAAGGTTAAATATTCCTTATTTACCTTGTCGAAAGTCTGATGATATTTATGATGCTTAATGTGCATGTATATTCATACAGAGAAAATCATTCGTTGCCAAATACCGTGCGGATTGTATATTTAGCTCAGCTAAAACGCGTTAGATGATTATTTTGGCAAGAGTGTCATTTTTGAACTTCCTTCATTTTAAATTAAATTTTGGACGATTCGAGATAATTTTTAATTATTTTTATAACGCAAAATTATTATAAACGCTGAATTCGTGAGTTACAAGAGCTCCCAGATTTCCCTGGTTAGTGTAGCATCACAAAAAAAGTATTAAAAAAATGAAAGGAGGTTATAATTTCTGAAGCTGAGTCGTTGATACATGTTTATGGGTAGTTGAAACGAAGAAAGCTTTTTACGACACTATTATCTATTGTTAATGGATCAAACTTTATGGTACATATACCAACTGCCAAAATGAAAAAGGTTAATACCTATTACATGCGTCTAACATGCAACTAATATGCACATGTAGTTATGCAGCGTTTGATATGCAATGTACATAAATTTTAATTATGCTACAAAATTTTATTAATTATAAAAAGAAATTAATAGAGACATTGTATTTCTAAAAACTTTTCAAAAATTATGATTTAATTTCAATAGTCTGTAATGAATAAGAGACCAAAGCTAAGTAAAAATGATTTGGTACAGGAAAAAATGTAATAAAATTATAAATAATAACTGCAAAAAAGTTTTGAACTGAAAGAAAAATATTTAAAAAATTTTTGAAATCCGCAGTATATTTAGATATTTATGTATTTTTAATAACATAAAATCATGTAATCACTGAACAATTTTTTAAAAACAATGCAAAAACTTAGGTAAAACACAGAAATATTGCTTACCTAAAGTATAAAAGAATTCCAAACGTCGTTACTCTTCTGGGGTTTTTTATCACAAAAATGCACTGAATAGAACGACAAGTCAATCGGGTGCAACAACGCACAAAAAATTAAAAGAACTACCGAAATTAATTCCAAATTACGCGATCATACCCCGCAAACAATCGCACTTGAAATGAATTTAAAAATAGTTGTTTAGGTATAAACGCTAAAAGATGAGGTAATGGTGCTAAGTACCTTAAATAATTTCGTCAAAGCGCTCTCTATCGTCTCATTTAAAGAATATAGGCAAACTTTTAAAAAGAAAATGATGCCAAATTTCCCAGTTTCTTTGTTTTAAACACGATATCATTATAGCCAGGGATACGTAAAATAATGAAAGATTTAAACGCAATTTTTATAATACTTTTGCAAAATGTAGTTTTGGCCGAGTGCCTTCTGAGCGTGCAGATGCGTAGGTCCGTTGCTTTAATGACAAATACTCTCCGGTTTATTTTGATTACATGTATTTAGGTATTCGATTAACTTTTACCGGTCAATAAGTTATTTTTATAACGTTTGTATAATTCTAATCCAAACACAATGTACATTCTTATAAACTAATTCATAATTTTAGTAATGATGTATAAGCAGTTACCTAACCTACCTAGTTTCCAACATGATTATGCTGATTAAGCAAAACACTTCATCAGTTAACAATATTCGTGCAACCTTCTTGCTTCTACTATTTACTTTTCTACCTGACTAACATGATTCGCGTGAATTTCTAAGAGTAGGCGATAGAAAAAGTAATAAAATTTTTTTCCGAGTGATAAATTTTCTAATTTAAAAGTAACAAATAAAATTAAAGATGCATTTAGAAATTTTGAAAAAAAGCCAACATGATGTAATCATTACAGTAACATAAAAATTATTAGATTCTTCCTTAAAATTATCAAGAAAAATTATATGAAAGAACATAATTAAAAAAGTTTTTATTATACAGATTTCAGTTATTACAAACATTTTTTACACCCTACTTTGTTTTAGGTTTTATATTCTTCATATTTTTTTGTTGAAAAAAGATGGTATTGTTCAAACAGTGTGAATTTCAAACCGACAAAACTGATGTTTATTTTTCATTTTTATTGAAAGAGTTTTAAATAAGGTAAATAATACATAAGTATATTTCATACTATCTACCTACCTATAAATAACAAATCTTGGAAAGATTTATTCTGAACATCAATCGAAAAAATTAGGAACTTTTGAATTTTAACATTACTACTTTTCAGCCATAAAAAATTCTACTTTGTTGAAATAAATAATAAATCTTTTGTCTAAATTATCTAAAGTACACCCAAAATTGATTTAAATGCTTATGAACTAATAAATCCCTCAATTTCCAGTCTCTAACCAAGGGTGTAAACCTGTAATTTATGTTTTACCATAAGGTATCATCTATCTATTCATAATTCTGTACCTGTTTTATAAGAGGCTAAAAAAATTTAAAAAAAAAAAAAACGAATTGAAAATTTGGAACAAATCAGAAAATTGTTGTTTAGTTCCTATAATAATCAGAAATATTAAAATAAAAGGGTTTTAGGATAGTTAAGGATGCAGAAAAAAATTTTAAAAAGTTTGGAGATGCCGGGGATCGAACCCGGGGCCTTTCACATGCAAAGCGAACGCTCTACCACTGAGCTACATCCCCACATACCATTTCCACGCTGCCAAACGTGTATTGTAATACTCGCTAAATAAATATATGTTATTCTTATGATATTTCATTTAAATTTTAGAATTTATCTCGATTTATTCTATTATAACATTTTAATAACGAATTCGATTAATGTTACCTTCGGATAAAATCATATGTTTCAGGAATACTTTGAATTTTTACTATGTAGGCTAAGTACTTTGAAACTTATCTTCCGCTAGTTTTTTTTTTTTTTTTGCAGGAACTTGTGTTGAAACTGTCTAGTTCAACTTGGAATTAATGAATGGGGGTTCAGTTATATATAATTTTCTCAAAATAATTACATACTAATTTTTTACAAGTTATAGAACGATACAATATAAGTACATTATTCCGAGTTGGCATTTTTCAGGTGGACTATCGTTATCATCCATGATTCAGCTTTTCTGTCATGTAACGAAACTAGAATAATATACAAAACTTCCAACTTCATGTTAAAAATTATTTCGTGTTAAATTATCATTATTCAAAATCAATACTCACAATTAATTGCTACAAAATTAAAGATATTTTGATTTTGAGAATTGTAGGTAGCGAAACTAAAATTAAACTTAGCTATAGAGGAACTACTTTAGTGTTTTATTAATACCATAAACACTTTATTAAAAAAATAAGACCTCACCCCACAACACAGATTAAGTATAAACCCTTTCTTTTCAGTCATGGTTGGCTATTCCACTGAAAAAGAACAATGTGAAAAGAAAGTAATCAGACATCCGCATTCATTCGCGATAGTATATTCTGTGAAAATTAAATCTTTTCGTGGACATACTTATTTTCATAAAAATTCTGTTCTGTTTATGTAAAAGACGAGGAAAAGCATTTCCCCTACCCATCTCCCAACATATCTAAATTATTCATAAAAGAAAAATCAGGTATCCAGAGGAAATAAAACTTGTTGCACATTGAGCAAAGAATTAAGGTATCTAATTTTAAAATTATTTCCAAACTAAAATTTAATGTAGGCCTAGCTAAATTCCTAATTTTCTTTACGAACAAACGGGTAATTAAAATCATACTAATTGAAACTCCTGAAAAAAAACGCGATAAATGTATCGTTATAATGAAAAAAATAAAAATAAAAATAAAAAATTACTTGAATAAGAATACGTCCCTTTTAACTTACATCTTAGGTAAGCATAAAATTGTACTCCTTGAAAATTATAATTTTCACGGTCTAGTACTTTTAAAAACATCACACGTGGATAACTTCGTATGCGTTCAACAATATATCAACATTTTTATCGTCAATATTTCATGTTAAATAATAACAAAAAAAAAATTAAGAATTTAGTGAAAGTAAATTGTGATAGAGTAAGTGAGTATTAAAATACGTAAATTTCATCCATTGACACCATATCCCTTGGTAGCTCAGTTGGTAGAGCGGTGGACTGTAGTAGTATCTTAAATGGAAATCCATAGGTCGCTGGTTCGAATCCGGCCCGAGGGAAATATTTTTTGGAACATTTTTCTAAATTTCATTGTACTTTAATTATTTTTACCCAATACTCATCTGTAATAATCAACAAGAAACAAGTGTATCTTGCATATTAGTACATGCTATTGAAATAGTATCAGTTGAAAACATGGTATAGGTTTTCTGATGTTCAATATAAAATGAGAACGTACGGTGAGAAATTTTTTATGGTTTTAAAAGAATCGCAGGCTTAAATCTGAAATATGCGATAATTTTGCGACATTTATGTTTTAACAAAATACCAATAAAAATATTTTCATAGATAATTAGTACATAAATTGAATAATTACATGCATAGAAATATAGAATAAATATTTGTTGGATATAATTTATCAATTGTCCACGTTATTCAGTTGATAAATTGCATTTGAAATCATGTAGTAAATTTGTATTAAAAATTAAAATATTTTTTATTTTATTTTTTTAACATATAACCTATTTTGTATTTATGAGTTTTATTTCATTTTGTTCTACCGGAACTACATATGATCGTTTCAAAATATAATAGGCCTAATATGACGAGAATATGACCTAAATCATAATTTTTTTCAAGTAAAATGCATCAATTTGGAATTTAGGAACTTGGTGATCAGAATCTAAATAATTTTTTTAGTATGAAGCGTAACATTACATTTAATCTAAAAAAATCCATCAGATAAATTCAGAGGTTTGTAAGCCTATCCAAAATGGATAATTTTATTTTCTTTAAATTTTTACTTTTTCAATGGCAAGGTTGAATCAAATTGCTTACGTTTTACATCTATTTTTCCCTTAAATTATGTTGCTTCAATTAAAGGTCAAAATGACAGTATTCGCGTTAAAAAAAAATATCAAACTTGCTTACACGAACCAACAGAATATAAAATATTTAATATTAAATTATTTCTAAATATTTTGAGATAATTTATTTGAATTTTAAAAAACACAATCTGTACAAACTTTGGCAGAATTAAAGATTCGTCCCGGTTGCATGAATTTGTTTGCGAGTGCCATTTTAACATGAATTTTTCAGATGCTCATTTAGACCAAATATTAAATTATATATCTAGAATATCTCCTTGAAAATCTTATAAGATGTGAATGGCCGCAGCAAGAAACAATTTTAGTCAGCAACCGCCACGTGTATACTTTTTGAAAACGTAACGCGAGTAGATCATTATTATCACTACTAAAGTATACCTAATTATAAATTTAAAATTGTGTAATTCTTGAGTGAACTCAACGCGAATATTCAATAAGCATATAACTTTTTGAAACTAAAATTGACATTGCACAGGTACGTAATTAAGTAATACTGATGATAAATAATTTTTTGTAATCAATTCTACCTACCTGCCTAAACATACTGTAGCTGAATTTTTACTGG
Organism: Ferrisia virgata; assembly: GCA_900060175.1. Taxonomy (NCBI): domain Eukaryota; kingdom Metazoa; phylum Arthropoda; class Insecta; order Hemiptera; family Pseudococcidae; genus Ferrisia; species Ferrisia virgata. Next base: position 14,003 of record FIZR01002575.1, read on the forward strand.
GAAATTAATTAGTGCAGAAAAAAGTTTAGTCATGTTCTACGGTATAAGATGTATTTTGAAAATTCTGAACAATGGGTGCAAGTAAGTACATCACATAAAGAAAAATGGCACAAATACAAGGTCGACTTTTAATCGATTTCATGTGCAATATTTTATACACACTTGAACGTGTACCATCAGGAAGAAGCTTCGTAGCTATTTTAATCTCGTTATTATAGAAATTTTGCCAGTTTATAGTCGTTTTGCATTATTGTATTATTTGACTTTGTGAATTATAATAACAAAAAAAAAAAATCATACAACGTTCTTCCCAAATTTAAAGCTTTTTTATTCTCGTATTCAGCAACGGAAACATTTTGACGAACGATCAATTGGTGCAAAGATCATCATCACTTTTATTATACTTAAGTATTCGGATGAACTGAGTGAATTCAAATTATGGCAAATTGAAAATTCGCGAAAAAATATAAAAAAGGATAATGAACCCCAAATAACCATCCAATCAATGTTTTCTTCGAAGTGGTCAATTTTTTCAGGACCTTTAGAAAGAACAGTTACATATATAGATGTTAACAAACGTTTTTTGTTTTTGTTTTTTTAGTTTGTGGAAAGTGAAGAATTTTTTGGTGGATTTTATAGGTATATTCCACATTGAAAAACTACAAAGCTAGAAATAAATTTTAGTACGGCTAAACATTTAAAAATTTAATATTTCTCTACTTATTATTCTTGTCGTTTTGAAATATCAAGGCCACATGTCAGAAATTAAGACTAGAATCTCACGTGGTTATTTCATTGTCAATGATGATAATTTTCAAGGGACTTTTGGCACTGATAAAAATCGCAATGAATAAAAACGTTCCTAGATTCAAGATTTCATTACAGTGTCGCTTCCTCGTAAATTGTAGTCATAGAATTTGGAGTCGCAAAAACATAAAAATTATATTGTCTAAAAATTTTAGAAAAATAAAAGAAAAGAACGCGTGAAAATTATTTGGACATTGTTGAACGCAAAATTAGAATTTACGACGTTTATCGTTATTTTTTCTCGTCTAATTCGTTAATTAATCAAATACTATGTAAATAATGTCGTATTGTAAAAAGAAAAAAAAAAAGAAAAGAAATGCGTATCAACCTTATATGACGTACTTACAGAATAACACGTTACAGTGAAATGAAGGTTTTACGTGTTTCGCGAGGAGTTGATGGTGAAAATTTGAGGGTCATGGTGAAAATGTTAAGATTGTGGACCACCTAGCAATAATAATACATGTATGCTCATTTATGTAGTATAAATTCTGATGTTGAATTTCACTCGAGAGCCAAAGATGAACACCAAATATATTTTGTTTTTCAACTTGATATACGTTTGTTTGTTAAATTTGGACTTGAGTAGGAAGTAAAAGTACCTTATACAAAAAAATATAAGACATATTATCCGAATTAAGGATTAAAAATAAAATCGACGATTTATTTTCGTTGAATTGTTTAAATTTAACAGCGAGCAATACTATACACCGTTTAAACCATACAATATCATAACTACAAATATGAAAAAAGTCACCCAATTACGTTACTAAATGGAAAATCTTTCAATCAATGTTCGAATATGATTGACTCTACGTATCAAGTTCAAACATCATCCATTAGACTATACTTAAAAATCGAAATGATCGAGTAAAGGTAGAACTTTTTAGACATCTTACGAAAGATATTTTTCCCACGCACAGATCAAGAGCAAGCAGTTGGAATATTTTCATTACCGTGGTTGGGATGATAAGAAAGCGGAGAGTAAATTTACTCGTATGATACGATAACCTTGAAGCAGGTAGAATTTTTTTTCCGTACGGGGAGCTTTGGTTAAGTGGCTGGGTTAATATTTTGGTTATCATGTAAACTTTCACCTAGACGACGTTTGTAAACCGTTTAAATAGGCATAAACCGTGCAATATACAAGGTTAGTTGGCCGGGTAAAACGTGGGTGTTTGAAAAGTACGGGGTAAAAGGAGCTTATTTTTAACTACAATGAGGGCAAATGGGAAACAAACGCAGATTCAGCCAAACTGAAAATAACTTTTGCATGGCGAGTCCGACAATCGTACAGAACTTCTTCATCGTCTATTATCACCTTACTACTACGATGCCAAAACACATTTCTAGTGACAAAATCTGCTCATCTTTGCATGATATAGCTTCGATGCTCAAACGACACTATCTTGGCCCAAGTTAGTATACTACTCCGGTCGTCTTGTTCCCGTATTAACTCCCATTTCTTCTGTTTAACCCCATCCATACATATGTACATACAGCGACACTCAGGCAGCTACACGTTAAAATACGTAGTTTTCTACGTTCAGATGCTATTATCAAGGTTATTCGTTGTGGTGATTTCTTTTCTAATTATTCGCCGTAATTAGAAATACCCCGGATAATTTCTTCTGTCTGCTTAGACATGTTAGGTAACTTTTAAAACAGTGTTGCAGATGTGCTCCATTATAATGCGTTGCCATCGTGAAATAACGTTATTATTACTTAGCGCGTATGCATAAAACATTTGCATTCGGCATTTCTGGACCAAGTACACTCGCGGCGTGAACATTTAACCTAGAAAACTATCACAATTTTTACAATGTCGCCAACTATAGGTATTCGTTTCCATTCTCTTCAAGGTAAACATTTCATTGATGCATAATTTACACCAGATGCATCAGTAGAGTAGCTGTCTAATTTTAAAATCAGTAAATATTTCTTTTTAAAGACAGCGCGGTTTGATTCAATTACTTTCACTAGAATTCGTTCGATGCAATGTTAAGAATAAGTGCACCGTTTACAATAATTTTTCATTGATGAGAATTTCAATGTTTATAAACTTAGTGTTTGTTTAAGTTAAGTATTTCCTATAGGTACTTAAACCATCTCTCATCGAATTTCATTTTGCTTGCACGACGATATACGCGATTTATTCGAGAGAATTTTCATCATTCAGCTATAAAGGAAATATTTACGTTCACCAATGTTACGATTATATTCGAGTATTATTTTTATAGCATTTCGAGTTTATTGTGGTTTACTATTAAATACCTAGTAGTATAAAATATACCGGATTCTGGAACATATTTTTTTCTATGGATCTTCAACAGAAATTATTAATTATCTAATTATTAGGGCCTGGCTACATCTGCGCTGCGTCGCATCGGGTCAAAAGCAGCAAAACAATTTTTTTCTCACATGAAATCATGAATTTCGATTTTTGCAATCGTACCGCTTCATAAATAATAGTAAAGAATTTATTAGCTTTTAGTTTACCTAGCTTTCTAACCATATTTATTCTAGTTTCATCCCTTCAAAAACCGATTAAAAATTTTATTCGTTCATTATCCAAAAAAAATAAAGAAGCAATTTCAACAATGTGAAAATTCATTTTTCAACACTACTCAATGCTAATATTTTCACCTTTTTTAAATCATTTTTACGGAACCAGATCTTTGCATAAAACAATCAATGAAAATTTAACACTCACAATCATCAATTTTCATCAATATTTTTTTCTAAACTAGGTTTCTATTTTAAGATTCAACACTGACCAATGACAATATTTCTACTGTTTTACAATCATTCTTACTAAACCAGATTTTAATTTTCTTTATAGCAATTTCATGAAGTTTTTCAATAACTTTAAATAGAAATGTTATTAAATCATACTTTGAAGATTCACAATATATCTCATAATCATGAATCATATTTTTCCAACTTGCTGATGTACCATCTCTTACCTCAATATTCCTATCTCTTCTTGGAGGTAATTCTCTAGGGGTTTCTATGCTAAAAAAGCTATCATCAAAATTGAATAATTGAGGATTAAATTTCTGAATATAGTTTTTTTTTATTTTTTATTTTTTGCCAAGTGATTTGCAACTGCTTTTGCTAAATCATTTTACTTCAATCTTGAACATCCTGATACCTATATTTTTTTGTTTGCAATAATTATATAATTGATTTCTTGTGTATTGATTTTCAAGCTTTGTAATCAACTCCATTATTTATATGGAAAAAATTTTAACAAGTATTTTCTAAAATAAATTCTCGGACACATTTTTACATATTTATTATTTTTTTTTATCTTTCAAATACACGCGGAGACTCATATTGAAGGGATTGAAATTAATTATAATGATAATAATCCAGAAAAGTATAATGATGATATTTTTGATCATTCTAATTATAATTCTGATATAGAAGACTATTTTGATAGAAATGTACATAATTATGATTCTGATGATTTTATAAGTGATCCTAATTCAGAAGTGGAACCTGATGAAGGGATATAAAGAAGATCTTGTCAATTAATTACAAAGGTAATTTATTTCAACGTCAGATTTTAAATCATTTTCTGGTATATTCAAATCTTTTATTTCTTTTTCAATGATTCTGGATAAAACGTTCAAATGAGCAATAATATTTAGCATTAATTCATTATATTTCATTTGTTTTGATTTCGGTAAATGTTGAATTTCATCTGAAAGAGGATCCATAAGAGTTCCATGTTTTGATTTCGTTCTATTAACTGAATTTTTGAAATATGGTACACAGTTACTATGCAAATTCATTTCATTAGATGAAATAATATTTGCAAAATCGAATTCACTTAACTTCACAAAAAAACTTTGTATACTTCTCAACTCTTCATCATTTTTCTGTTGAATGGCAGATAAAGCAATGTGTATTAACTCATTCGGTATCACCGACTGGCTTGCCTATGATTGGTAGAGCTGAAGATTTGTAAAGTGATTAGCTACGGTTTGAATCCCAGTTGAGCACGATTAATAGTTCACAACAGTCCTGCAGATCTACTTCCTCAGTAATCTTAATGATAGGCTGAAAGGTACCTGTATGACATGCGCGTCTTGTCAATCTAGTAAATTCACACACTTATGTAATTATCAAAAAGTGAACTACTAGAATCGGTGATTTGTAGTCAAAAAAAAAAAAAAATTAAAAGAATAAATACTATGCCTAGTCTATTTCAATCGAGAAGGGACTAAATATGTTTAGCTATGAAGCTGAAATTTCCCATTTTAACATGTGATTTTGTCTTCCACCTCGTCAAAACTCACCCGAAACATTACAAATTCTTAATTTTATTTCAGTGATTGTTCATTCGCACCATTATTTCTCGTTTTTGTTAGAATATTAATGAAAATTAGAGAAAAACACCTTTTGAAAATGGGATTTTGAGTTGCAAAACTTAACATATTTAGTCCCTTCTCAATCGCAATGGACTATAGTGATGTTATATGATTTCCTTGGCCTAGGCCTGGTGCCAGTGTTTAATACTTTGACCAAGTATTGGATATTGATATCAAGTTGAGATAGGAAAAAAATACTTTTTCGACTTCCCTAAAAAAAACCATAAAAGAACAAAAAATCAAGGGGTCGAGGGGGGGGGGGGTTGCTGAAAAAATTCATTTTTATGATCGTTGTCAGCGTTGTTTTTTTTTAATGCAAAGATCTGTTTCAGTAAAAATGATTGAAAAAATGTAAAAATATTAGCATTGAGTAGTGTTGAAAAATGAATTTCCACATTGTTGAAATAGCTTCTTTATTTTTTCTGGATAATAAATAAATAAAACTTTTAATCGGTGTTTGAAGGGATAAATGTAAAATGAATATGGTTTGAAAGGTAAAATTGTTTTTATTGATGTTTAATAAACGGAAATTGATAATTTTTGTTGAAAATCCATAGAAAAAAAATTTGTTCTAGAATCCGGCATATTTTGTACTACTACTAGTGCTTTATTTCATTTATATCATAACATTTCGATGTTATAGGTAACTTTGCCAAATGTTCGGAGTTGAATTGATTTCGTCTGACTGAATGTGTTGCGGTAGGTTTTACAATCTGTGCTTACATATACCACACAAAATTGTAAATTGCAGCCAGGTAGATATTTGTGAAAATAATAATACGAAATGTCCAATTTCAATTCCAGAATCTACGACACAAATTTTTGGATTTTTTCTCGTTTTAGTTTCTGTATTTATAAATTTTGTTTTATTCATTTCTTAAATAAAAAACAATGAAGGTTAAAAATTAATCGATTAAAAAAAGTATGATTTTACTGAAAATCTGTATTGACAAAATCTTTTAACTTTTCAGGATTTTTTGCTTTAAAATTTTATTCATTGATAATATAAACAGACAAATGGGGAAAAAAATATAATAAATCACTGAGAGTGCTGCTATATTTGACCATTTCGGATGCAAACTTGACTGCGAACACCTAATAATCCAAATCACTTCAGAGTAAATAAACTATAATTTTATTATACTTATATAATTTCTAAATAATACTTGTCATACAGGTATTACTAAGAAAAAATTTCCTCATCCAAAAAAACCAGTAATAAATGATCCAACTGAAGACAATATTCCTTGAGCACCTTGCGTAATCGTTTGTAGCATAAGACGGTAAACTGTGTAATAATATGTCGATAGTTAATTTTTAATTATAGATAAGGTTGTATTGTATTAGAATTTTTGGTGATTTCTTCAAAAGTACTTTCATACTTTTGAAAAACTTACTCAAACTGGTAATATCAATTTCGGTACAGGAACATGTATGAAAAGTATGATCATTCACATTAATGCAAATCCAGTTATTCTCACCAATTGTAATACTAGTTGAATTGAAGGTATTATTGGACAACACAGTGAAATTACAATTCGTAAGATTTCCTCCCGAAATTGGAAACGTTAAAGTAACGCTGTTCTGCGGATAGCTATTCACGCACATGGTAACTGTTAAGCTGAATAAAACGCTTAGAAGAAACTTCCCTTTCATAATTTCAGATGAACGCGAAATGAGAAAATAAATTAAAGCAAAAATTCTCCAAATTAGTATTTTCGATAAGTATAAGGACTAAACTTTGAAATTCAAACCTTACGTAATAGAAAGTATTATGAAAATTACATACGTATATGTAGTATTTCAAATAATCTCACCTTAGTTTAAAAAAAAGTCGATAAATACGGTGACGTTTTTTTAAATGAAAAATTTGTTATCTTTTCAGATACGAAACAATACGACTTAGTTGCTTGATTTTTTTAAAATATGGAAATTTGTTTTCATCAATGATATACGAACAACAAATTAATTTATTTCAATATGCGCTAAGCTTGAAAAAATCTTAAAGATATTCAAGGACCTACATTTATGTCGACTATCTTGATAAAAATATAATAACATTTGTACTTCAACACTTGAATTCTATGAATTTTTTCATATATGTAATAATGTTCGAATAAGTAACGTCTTAAAAGGAATGAACTGTATAGGTACTTACAACAATAGAAGAGTAAGAAAAACAATAATCAAACACAACAAAAAAAAAACCAACAGCATAACTAGACTAGACAGTCCAACATATAAAATGAAAAAAAAATCCATTAAAAATATTAAACAAAATTCACATTTAAATTTTATTATAGTATTTATTGCAGGTATCACAATTCTTCCAGTAAAGAGAGCAAATTAACGCAGAATTTATGCAACGGGAGGCCTGTCACATTATAAAAATCTCCATCTATTTTTTCAATCAAACTTCCTCCCAGACCTTGAATGCCGTAAGCTCCCGCTTTATCCCTACAAGAAAATAAATTAAAAAATTTTCAAAATTAATTGTCTTCCTTGAAAATATATTACAATGATTAAATACGATTTTTCCTCTCAATACGCAATGTCAGAATATTTGCTACATGGCGGCAAAGATGAAAAAATATTTTTGTTAAATAACTCAGCTGTTCGTGTAAAAGCATTTTGCATCGCATTAATGATAACAAAATACTTCCACAGAGAGTGAAGTTGTAGAGTTGACTATTTTTCATTAGGCGACTCTTTTCAAAACAGTGTTCTAATATTATAACCTCAATACAACTGATCAAAAATATTAAAAACTAATTTTCAAGATGATAATCACTGTACAAGTCGATTAGTTGTACTTGGATTTCATTCTACAAACATGAAATCGTATTGATTTTTATCAACATGATTTTGACAAAAAATATACTTACAAAGGATCTCCAGTCTCAACATAAGCTTTGATGGTATCCATATTTAGAGAAGCCATTTTAACTTTGGTGCTTTCGACAAATTTCTTCGCATTGTTTAATGTTTTTATAACAACTGCTGTATGAACTGTGTGCGTCTGTCCATTTAACCTTGTATTGAAACGAGAATTAGATTTATATTTTTTTTACACATTCAAATAATTTATCTTACATTTTCAGATACTCCACAGCTTGATTCTTATCTGATGGCTTTCCAAGTAACTGATTGTTTAGTTCAACAATAGTGTCAGCACCAATAATAAGGTCTGGAATTTCGTTTGAATTTTTCAATGAATTAAAAACATCCAATACCTTGTGCTCGGCCAAATCCAAAACATAATCCTTCTTATCACTGTATTGTGACTCCGGAATACTACTTTCATCGAACTTCGATGGTATTACGTCAAACTGTATGCCCTGAAATGAAAAGATTTCAGATTGGATGAAATACCAGATAGTAGATACTACAGGGTAATATAACGAAACACTTACAATACTTTTCAATACATCTTTTCTTCGAGGAGAGCCGCTAGCGAGTACAATTTTTTTCTTACTTAGGATAGAATATATCACCGGTTCCAACATTTTCACGGATTTTCAAATACTTCGTTACTCAAAAATTCCTCAGTATGTATGTAATCTTTAAATTAATAAACGAACTGTCTTGCTAAAAATAACAAGCTGTTCGCATCATTCATGTGGAAGCAAACGAACCGGCGTCTACAAATTTGGATTTTTTACCAGCAAAAGTTGGAAACTTTATATCGTATGAACAAGCATCCCGCAAGCTTTCAAAGTTTTAAATTCAAATGGCAATAAAAATGATAACCGGTAACGAATGAAAAAATTTGATGATAAATGATTACTGAATGATCAAACGAATAACAATTCTGCCAACATGACATTAATTCAAAGATCTTATTGAATTGAAGCATTATCAAAAGGCGGGTTCTCATCTTTGAGTATTAATAACATAAAGTAAGTCCGTCCGATCCGATAAGTATGACGAGATCGGTGAAGGGGACAACGAGGGGGTTATGAAAAAGTTGGTTTAATGGTGATAGGCGCAATTTTTGTCATTCGTCGACGTTAGTGAAAAATTAATCAGGAAATATTTGTGAAAAGATATTGATATTTGTTACAGTGGTGTACTTAGTATTAATTTGATTCCGCATTGGTGAAAATTCCAGTATGCCCAGCATTAAATTACAAAGTTGCGACAATGAGATATTTACTATCGATTTTGAAGTTGCTAAATGTTCGGCCACAATTAAAACAATGGTGGAAGATTTAGGTTTAGAAGAAGGTGACGAAGAAATTGTTCCGCTACCAAATGTAAATTCAGCAATTCTACGAAAAGTTATTCAATGGGCCACTTACCACAAAGATGACCCGCCACTTCCTGAAGATGAAGAAAATAAAGAAAAACGAACTGATGATATATCAAGTTGGGATTCTGATTTTTTGAAAGTAGATCAAGGTACTTTATTTGAATTGATTTTGGCTGCAAATTATTTGGATATCAAAGGATTGCTCGATGTGACATGTAAAACCGTAGCAAATATGATAAAAGGTAAAACTCCTGAAGAAATACGTAAAACGTTCAATATTAAAAATGACTTTAATCCTGCCGAAGAGGAACAAGTTCGTAAAGAAAATGAGTGGTGTGAAGACAAATGATTTAATTATATTTGCGTTTAAGTCTTATGTATATTTTTGTATTACTAAAACAAGCTTTATGCGGTAATGATAGCCTATTTCTATTAAATTTAGTTTTTCTTTTTCAAATGATTTTGCGCAAAGTTTCATTTACATTAAATGGCAAGATTATGTGTAATTTTTAGCAATCGTCTTAAAATAAACCAACTTTTACCTTTTCTTGAAAATTTGTACAGTATTTATTCGTAGTACATCATCATTTGTTTTTTACATATTTCGTTCATGATAGAAAACAATTTATTGTCTTTAGATTTTGTGCATTTCACTGCATAACATGTTAATCATCTGTAGCCAATTAAAAGCAAGCGGATTCAAACTATTTGTATCTCATCGAAGAAAACATTTTTATTGTTCCAAGTTCAATTTCATTGACAAAATTTTTTAATAAAATACATGAATTGAAAAATTGTATACTTTGTTTGCACATATGAAATGTGACGTACTGTGAGTTCAAATATGAATTATCTCAAATAACCAATACAATAAACGTGATAAATTTTATCATTTATTTAATAATATAAAAATACAATTTAACACATTATTGCGGATTTCGTCCTCTACCGTAACCACCTCTCTGAAATTAAATAAGGAGGAATTAGTAATACTGAATTACTTGAAGATGACAAATGAAAATTAAAATACTAACGAATTCCAAATTAGCAGCTCCTGGACCAACATCGGTTCTTTTATCTGAACTAGAACCAGCAGGACCTGGTAAACGACGATATCCCGCTCGATCTTCGGCGGATCTTCCAGCTTCTGGTCTGGTTGTTGTCGTTTTTGGACGAGCAGTTTCCGGGCGCGGTTGCCTCTTCAAAGTCGAAGGTACAATCTGAACGAAACATAAATTATATAATGAGATTTCCTGAAGAAGGTATTTCGATTTTGAAATGAATCATACTTACTTCTGGTGGTAAATGTAAGAAATCTCTCAAGTAACGAATACCATCATTTGTCAAGTACCAATAATAATGTCTCCAAGCGAATTGTTCGTTCACATATCCTCTGGATTTTAAACTCTGAAACGTAAATTTTAGTAATACATAATGCAGGACAGCGAAATCAAATAAAAACACTCAAGTATACCTGCATAGCCTTGATAACATGAAGATTCTGAATGCTGTCTAATTCAGGATGTTTCGGGGCATGGAAATCTTTTTTAGCGACCATAACTCCTTCTTTGAAAAGATGCTCGTAGATGGCCATACGTTCTTTTTTGGGCATCAACATTCTGAAATAAAAACCATACAATTAAGGTATCAATCAACAACGTTCGAATCATCTGCCGACGATCAAATAGATCTGAGAACATAATACGAGATATATGACCATTTTCAATGCTTTACGTAAATTAATTAAGAAAAACACTATCAAAACCGGTGTATTAAAATTAGGAAGGGGAGTAACACTAAGCTATGACATATTGATACCTCTGAAGTATCAATTTTCTCAGCAAGGGTACAATTTAGAACAACGAAACGATTTCTTAAAAATAACCCATCATTTTACAATTTATGAAAGTAAATTTTAAAACAAATTATTTTTATAAATAATCAAAGAAACACTTTACACGTGGAATGGTTCGATGCAAAAACTGCTCACCTGAAGCAAAACTGACATATAATATAAACTACGACTTACTTGATGAGTTTTTAGATTGGAAAGTGTGCGTGATTAAAAATTTTTCGACCGAATTTTAAAATATTAATTTTTATCACGCGGATTAAACCATTTATCCACATTTACCACATTGAAGGAAACTTTTTCGTTTTTTCAGTCAACTAAAAATGAAAAATTTTATTGCATTGCAGTATCGCAGTTTCCAACTTGAGTTACACATTATCAGTGTTGCCGTATCGTAATATTTGACTATTCACTAAAGAAACTTCAAATTTTAATTTTTTTTAATTTTAATAAAAATTTTTACGAAATCAAAGTTAATTACAGGTAATTCTGTTGAATTATCATTGATTGAAATGTTTCAATTGTTTGTACCAAATTATTTATTTTTCTAAAATGATGAAGACAGCTTCAGTTATCATGAAATTTTTAATTTGGTTTCAACTGGTTTCAGAACTTTCTATGTTAAGAGAGTTTGTTTTAGTTCTAGTTCATGTTCAACCCTGCTCGAGTCGAATTGAATGAAAAATTTGTCTCTGTAATTTTCTTTCATTTTACCGAGTTTACTCATTACTCCTCAGCCTGTTCATCTTCATTCTTCAATGGCCTAGACCAGTTTAATTTACCTTGTCAGTACTTGTTTTCATTACTTGTTTTCGCTTTCGTAAAATCCTGTCAAAGTAGTGGTAAACAATGAATAAATCCGGTTTTATAATGAACACATATTTTAAAAATTATCTTTCGTTGGTATTGATAACATATGAGTGTTAATTGAAGTTTTTTGAATGGTTTAAGTTTAATTTTTACATTTTTTATTATGCAATCGCCAAATTTTATCATACAAACTATTGCTCAAATTTGTTCTTTTGGTTTTTTAATATGTATGGTGATCACTGTGATAAAATTTACTCACTTTCCTGATTTAGGTAAGTACTTATCTCAAATCCAATTTTATGTGTAGGTACAAGTTTTATTTTAATTATTCATAGTTTTAGCCGTTTCATTTTTCAATGGAAGTTTTAGGCTTTTGTAAAGAAACTCAATATATTTCAGTTTAAGTAAAATAATTTAATTGTTAATTTCAATGTTTCACTGTACTACGATTTTGTACACCTATTTGAATGAAAACAGCAGTTATTCAAAGAAGTATTCCTTTGTTACCAACACTTCGGCTTTTTTGAATACCTAAGCGCTGAAAACTTGATACCTACTAAGCAAATAATGAGGTTTTTTTTCTTGATAGAATATTTTCATTTTTATTATTTTGCTCTAAAATTTTATTCAGAATTTTTGATGACAGAAAAAACCAGTTTTAGTGTTTAGAATTAATGGAATTAAAAATTTTCCAATTACATTTCAGCTGAACCAACTATTTACCTTGTAAATACCCTCTCAAAATTTAGGACTAAGTATTTTTCGCTTTTTCGAGCTCAACCATAATCCATTACAGTAATCTCAGAAATATATATATTTTATGTAGATAACTACGTACTTAACTTCGAGAGATTTATCTCAACAAGGAAGATTCGTCACTTTCTATACACAATATATTTTACCTTTGTTGATCTTTTTTTCAATAATAAAAATCACCTTTATTGTTCATAATATGAGCTAACACTTTCTCTATTTATTTATCGAATTCTGAATGATTTTTTCATTTCATTTAGTTCGCGGCTGTTTTGCCTTTCTCTCTCATTGATTGATGTAGGCATTCATGATGTATACATAATCTAACGCGCACAAGTGGTTGTCCATTCCAACGCGAGTTTTCTTTTTAATTTGAGTGCTCATTATGCCTACTGCGTTCATTTTTGAATTATTGTATTCATCATTTCGTAACTTTCAACCTGGTGGTAGGTAAAATAAAAGTAATTCGTAAAGCGGTATGATAAAAAATGTGTTTTATGGGCACTTCGTAGTAACGTTTCAATAGATATGTTTTTACACACTTCAATAAACTGTTGTATTGCACGCATGTACATAAGTACATACACATGAATTTGCTGTTACTCCTCACAAACGAGTATCTATGCTATAAATTATCATGTTTTGGAATTGCAAACTAATTCTCATCACTTGGTTGATGGTTTAATATTCACGATGGTTTTCGTGTTTATGTCGCTTAAATACCTGTAATATGTGTTAATGTATTCTTTGGTACCTACCTACCTATATCATTATGCATAGGAATTAATACCAAATAATTTTCGTGATCATGACAAAAAACTGTTAAATTGATTCTACGAGCACTAATGCGTAATATTACTTTGCATGGCTAAAATTTTCTCAAAAGATTGTTTTATTTCTAAAAATTGAAAGCACTTTTTTTTATTCGAATAAAAATACAAGAAAGTGTCGTTCAAAAATTTAGAAATTTCGCACGCGTATGAACAGAGTGTGGGAATTATATTTTATTTTATTTAAAAATGAAATTCCTTAAAGGCAATTCTTGTGCAATTTTATTAAGACCATAACTTGGACTACTTTTCGACTTCAAGTAATTTTCAGATGGATTATGTTTGTGTCCATGTAGATATGTAGATAGGTATAATACTCAAGTATTTGATTTCGTGATCATCACCAAAACAGTACTCGCTACTTATCCATTAACAATCCACTAGGTACGGTGAGCGTTCCCGGTTCTTTGGTTACGAAACACATCTAGGTATTTTGCTATTGGTCAGTGATGGGGGAAATATTACCTAGTACATTTTCTACTACCGGAAGTAAATCCGATAGAAAGCATCTGTTGATTATGAAACAGCATTGTTAGAATTTGTATGTCGTAATCAACATTAAGTCACTGTGATTTGATTATTTACTTATTCGATGCACTAAAAAATCATAATAGAAATGGTACACACATTTTTTTCGCAATGTATCACAAACATTATCTTTTATATCAGTTTAGAATTGCATTCTATTTAGTGAAGTTATCGTGGGTGAAGTTTACTGTGCAGTTTTGCTCGTCATGAATTAACTGAATTATGAATACTAAAAGTGATCTCCCCTTAAGGATTGAATCTAGTGCGGGTAAAAGTCTAATAGTGTTGACTTTTTTTTCCTTTCTTGGTGTTTCGTTATGGTTATCTCCGTTGCCGAGTAAGTTTTTGAAAATTTGTATTTTTATTGTAAGAAGACACCTACTAAGTTGAAATTTCACAATTTTTAACGCTTGCTCTTTTGAAATCGACACTGGGTTGAAAATTATTAGTTTCATGAAGATACTAGTTTATGTGCCTTTGTATTACTACTTACTACTTATGAGTGTTTACCTAGTTTTATGCCACGATACCTAAAAATGAAATATTTTAAGATTTCTCATTTTTTTCTCCCTCAGATGCTCCAGAAATATCATGTGATAGGCCGTGCCATGAATTAGAATGGCCGAGAATTTGTAGATTAAAATTTGTTTTAGAATCTCATTTAATACCCGATAGGTAAGTAAATACATATTCGAAATTTCTTATTCGAATATAAAAATATTTTCATTACAAAACATACTTTTGTATCTATTTTCAGAAATTGTAGCACACTTTCTGGTCAATGTTCCGCTGAAGAATTGCATTATAAAGGAGGAAATAAATTATTAACTGTCAATAGGCAAGTACCAGGGCCGAAAATTCACGTAAGAAATAATCTTAGAATCAAACAATTATACTTCTACTCGAATGGAAGAAAAAAAAGTACTTTATGAATTTATTTTAAAGGTTTGCGTTCACGATATATTACTGGTAGATGTTGTTAACCGATTACCAGATACCAGTGTTTCACTGCATTGGAGAGGTCAAGTACATCGTAATGAACCTTTAATGGATGGCGTACCGATGATAAGTCAGTGTCCTGTATCTACTTATACAACCTTCCAGTACAGATTTCGAGCGTCTGACCCGGGAACACATATTTGGCATTTGCATAATAAAGATACTGGTTAGTATGTCTGATTTTAAGTAGTTATATTATTCGCCATCAGAAATGTTTTGATTTTTCACTCATATAATGAATATTCATGTGTGAATTCGAATACATAGTCCAGTATCTCATGTCTGACTAAACTAATCGATTACCTGTTTGGTTATAGATTTTATAAATAATTATAATAAGCTATGATGTTTTGAGAATGAGACATTTTCATATAAATTTTTACCTAACTAAATAGCCCTTTTAACGCGAACTCAAGTTGATAAATTTGTTTCTTATTACCTGACAGTTGATCGATAATAGGTGTAATAATTACACCAACTATCCTGTTCATATAACGAGAATAAATTTTTTCGTACCGATAGCGATAAAAATTTGATAAGCGTTTAAAATACAAGTGAAAGGTTCCATTATGTGTAAGGTATTCAAATAAACCATAATAATATAAAGTTTAAATTACCTTCGTACGTACACCAATGATCTAACCACTACACTATACATACATTTGAAAACCTTTGAAGTTTTAGCTTCGAAACTTTTAGTCATAAAGATAATTTTTACTGTAAACTTGAACGAATATCTATAGGTATAATACGTGTATATGCATACGAGGATACAAACTCGTAGGGAAAATTTGGGGAGTTGAATTGAATACACTTTATGGTTAAAACATCAGAGAAACGAAATGTTTTACCTTGTTTCATTAAGTTCTGTACGAATACCTTCTTATAAAATTACATATATTACATATTCCTGATGAACCATTCGAACAGTAACAACATAGAAGTAGATACCAGCTTCTTCAAAAATTGTAGATCTTGAAGTAGGAAAACAAAGCTTTGTAGTGTTACTTAATGTATATGATTCCGTGTACGTACACAGTACAATGACGTTGTGGTTCAAATTGGACCATTAAATCAATAATAATTTATGATACGTTGAATTAACACTACGTAAACTTTATTAATGAGATTTTTGTGACGTTCTCTTTAACAGGATCAGCAGTTTTAAATAACATTTACGGCTTGATGGTGGTCCGAGAAGCACAAAAAGTTGAACCTCATAATAAAATAGTCGATCACGATGAATCTGATCACACAATAATTTTAAGAAGTCTGGAAAATAATTCGCAATCTGCTATTCTTATCAACGGAAGGCATGCAAAGGCCAAAGTAATTTGTTATTTGTTATTTATGGCTTCCGCATAAACTTTAGAAGTTGAAATAGGTGTCAACATTGTCGGATGGTAATTATAAATTCCTAGTAAAAATCCCAATGCAATAACCTTCGTGAGTAAAAAACGCAATAAATGCGATTGACGGATAGTTTGATAGTTTGAGTATCATTTCGTGGGTTTTCATTTTGATTGAAATCAAATACTCACTTATCTCGTAAATACATCATATCGTACGAGGTGTACAATCGATTCAAAAACAAGAACAATGTAATACTATAATCTGTTCAATTTAAAAAGATGTTTGGCTTATCAATCAACAATGCACGTTAACCAATAAGATGTCATGAAAATTGTTTTCAAGACACCCTATTGGTTAATAGCCATTGTTTATACATAAGCTAACGATCTCTTTAAATTGAACAGACTATACGAGTATACAGTTTTGCAATCATGGTGAAGTGATAAGATTAAAAAATGAATAAGTATAGGCTATTCAATTTAAAAAGGATCTCGGCTTATCAGTAAACCATGCCTGTTAACCAATCGAATGCCTTAAAAATCAATTTTAAGACATTCTATTGGTCAACGCCATTTATTTATAAATTTCTCACGGTCTTTTTTAAATTGAACAGGCTATAGATCTATTGAAAGTGAATATATTCATAATAATTGAATTAAAATGTGAACATTGCAGTATTTAAATATGTTATTTTAATCAAATGTAGAAATTTTAATTCAATTATTATAATTTATCACTTTATTATTAAAAAATATACCTATATATTTAGAATTCTTGTTCGAAAGTCGATCGAATACCCTGTACATTACATATCTTACACGTACTTACTGAAAAAATAACATTATTATCTCATAAGTATTTATTATTAATTTACATGCATTAATAATGCTATGTAAATAGTTTCTTACCAACATATTTTACTCATCAATCAACAGTAATATCTAATAACGTTCATTTACTTAAATTCCTCGCCCATTTACCTTTGATTTTTGACGTAAATATCTAGATTTCAATTTTTACAGATAGACAGCCCAGTTTCATTCCAAGTTCAAGAAAATAAAAAGTATCGTTTTCGTTTAGCTTATGGCGGAGGAGATATAAAATGTCCTATTTCTTGCATGATTGAAACTCATAAGTTATTAATTATCGCTTTGGATGGAAATCCAATACAACCGATTAACGCATCGCAACTTATTATTGTTCCGGGTAAATATTGTGTAGGTATCTATACTTTATTCAATATTGATTCAAGTTTGACTACAAAAAACACCATTTTGTTTATAGGAGAACGAATAGATTTCGTTTTGTGGACAAAACAAGACGTTAAAACGTATAAAATTCAGTTTAATTTCGTTGAGAGTTGCGAAACGAGTAGTGTATCATACGCATTATTGAATTACACGTATGATAAAGCAGAAACAAATCAGATAATTGAAGATGAAAACAAATTTATGCATAAACCGGTAAATATTTACAGAAATAAGTTAAAATTTTAATTAGGTAAAATACGTAATTCATTTTACGTTACCTATTTTTTTTATTAGATTTTTTCTACAATTTTTAACGACCTGTGTGATAAAACCACATTATGTTTGGAGAATATTCAAGCTCATGAGAAGGTTTCTACTGACGTGAGCAAAATTGATGCCGCCGTTTATTTATTTTACAATTATGAAAATTTTAAAATAGATGGTGTACCAGGTAAGCTGAAACTAGGTAGTTTTTACGATGCTCATTTTCGTGCCGGTATACGTTAAAAATCCTTATCACGTGTATGCTTTAGGTTCTTTTGAGGTGGCTAATATTAATAATATTACTTTCACATATCCTCCTTCACCTTTGATGAGTCAAATTATGGATGTTCCTAAAGAAGATATTTGTAATGTAGATCAACTTCCTAGTAACTGTGATAATGAAAATGGCAATATTTGTCAGTGTACTCATGTAATCGATATTAATAAGGGATCAACAATAGAACTTATCCTCGTACATCAAGGTATATTTTTATTTCGTTCAAATAACATTCTATATCATTCTGAGAAACGTACACCTAATTTTTTATTATTGTTGTTGTTTTTTAAGAAAAAGACGCAAAACATAGTCACATATTTCATCTACACGGTCACAAATTCTACGTGCTCGGTCGCCGGAAACTTGACGATTTCCTTACAGTTGATGAAATCAAAAACCTCGATGCTTCGGGAAAATTGATTAATAGAAAAGTGAAAAATCCAATAAAAAAAGATACTTTAATAATACCGCCAGGAGGAATAGCTGTTATAAGATTTGTAGCTGATAATCCAGGTAAGTAAAAACGGAGTAGGTATTTGAAATTTTTTAAGTTGAATTTAATTTTTAAAAATAACTTTCGTATTTAGGATACTGGTTACTAGAAGAGGAAAGTGGATCGCACGGTATGGAAGTAGTACTTAATGTGATAGGATCTCAACATAATGTACCGGAATCGTTTCCACGTTGCGGAAATTGGATAGGCCCTAAATATTTTTTCGCTTAATGGAGCAACCAAAGTTAACCATTATATTTTATACCTGCGAAATGTTTCAATTGTGATAAAAAAATTTTATGAAACGGAAGTTTCCAGGCGTATTAATTTTCTTCTTTGAATTATGTAGACGTAGAGGCTCTCTACCTGTATAAAATATCAGACCAATGTGGAGAGTTTCTTTTGTTATTTTGTTGCGGTGTATTGTATACTTTTAATTTCAAGGTACCTAAACCTGTAGTTTTTTAAAAGTTTTTGAGCACAAGTAATGTTCCTTTTTTATTATTAGGTATGTATCAAAGTGTACCTAAGCTATCGGAATGCTTCTTTTTACGAATATGGTTTGGTAATTTAATTCTGAAGGCTTGTTATATTGTTATTGGATTTTAAGACTGTTGTTATTTACTTTTAAAATACATTTTTTTTTTCGATTACCGATATTGCTTGCTTATTACTTGTAGGTAGCGATATAAGTTACCTACCTAAATTTAAGTGATCGAAAGAGCATTTTACCGAAATAAACATCCATGCAAACGTAACAAATATTTATTATAATATGGTTTCATCGGATAAAAATAGTTTACTGAATTTCCTCTCTTTGTAGTTTTAACATTGTATAGTAACTGAAAATTACTAAAAAGGAATATGAAACCGTCGCTGAAACAGAAAGTAAATATAATCTCTTTTAATTCATTTATAATTCATCAGCTGGTGCGTGCCTAACAAATTTGTTAAAAACAACTTACCAATGGATAATACCAAAAATATAACAAATAATAGACTTCCGGACTCTTGACCAAATAATTTTGTTGCCTCAATAAAAAAATTACCGATTAAAACAATAATGCCAACGCCTTCTACGACTAAATAAGGAACTAAAAATATAGCTCTTGTCTGAAAACAAAATTAAAAAATCGTTATGAAAAGCTTCACAAACTTCAGCCTTTTATTCGACTAAAATTAGTAGTATGTATAAGGCGGAAAAAACTTTACAACGTAAATTTTAATTTAATCGCAATCTTATTCTCAATTAACGAATAAAAAAATCAAGTCCTGGAATGAAGAAACATTATTGCGCAATAGGCCTGGTAGTATTTTATTCAGAAGATTTTTTTCGAATGTTAACTTTTTATGGTTTTTTAAAAATTAATTTAACTGTCAAAATTCAGATTGAAAAAATAAAACTTTGCCTGTAATAACTAGGTACTAGGTAGCTAAACACAAAAATGAATGAATAAAATTTTCTATTTACCTATTTATTTCTCTTACAACTGATTTGTCGGAATTTTATGTATCATTTTAAATTACTTTTCAAAGTTTACGAATAACTTCTACCGGGAGATGCATTGTAGGTAGAGGTACTTGTAGACACGATTCACCTCATATGCATAGGCAATAGGCATAATCCACTAAATATCTCTAATTATAATTAAAAGAGATGAAAAATTTATATTAACTTACTCGGTACGCTCCATATAGACCCAAAGGTGTGGTAAGGAACATTAAAATGGATATAACCATGTTAATAATGTATTGTAAATCTAAATCAGCTATTGGAAAGAAAACGAGGGAATTTTTAATTTTTTATCGAAATTAAAATTTACATAAAATGATAAGCTCTCGAAAAATGAAAAACGATAATTCCTTGATTTTTTCAGTTTTATAGAATAAATTCCATTAGTTAATTTAAACTTGGAAAAGCTGGGTAAATAAAAAGTTAAAAGTAAATTTTTCGAGAGATTATTATTTTATTCGAAAAATTGTGTTCTTACATTCTTTAGTATTCTCTTCAACCCTGACTGCAGTTACGATTACCAAGCCAAAGAATGTTACTGCCTAAAATAATATTTTTTTTTTCTAAATTATTATATTAAAAAAATAGCAACAATTGGAAGCAGGGTGAAATATAATTGTTTTAAGTCTTACCAAAGTGGCAGTTAATATTATATACGCTCCAGTTTTTAAATTCAACCCACATACAAATTCTTGCAGTCTTGGTATGGTATTCATCTTTAAAAAAAATTAATGAAACATTGATAAGCAGTTGGGTATTTATGAGATTTTCAGTAATTCATTTTAATTAATTCAAAGTGTCGCAAACTAATGATAAAATAAATCGAAAATTTATACAGCGGAAAAATGAACTTGTAGCCGTTAACATTTTTGTTACAGCGAGCGACTGTAATTTTATTTTCGAAGTTGTATCACAAAAAAAAACCAACAAGATTATCCTTCAAATAAGTAATGAGGACAAAAAATTTCTCATGAAGTGTGTTTTAACCGATTGTAAAATGTTTTTGTGCAAATAGAATTATTTCACATCATTGGTAGAACAAGTTTCAAAACAATACAGCTTTTAAAACGCCTAGAATGCAGTTATGGATATGTCTACGTTTACATAATTCTTGTATCATTTAGTCTACATAAACGAACGAAAAATCACGAAATAATAATTAAAATTTCACTTACTTTTTTGCCGATGTGGAATACGAAAGACGCGCCGCAAACACACAAGAACGTGAAGTAAAAATGTATCTCGTCGAAGCCAAATCTGCGTAATAATCATGTCGCGACTTGCAGACTCCAAAAGGCACCGTTTTGTAACTGTAATAAATAGAATTGAAAAGCGCAGAATCTCAGCATTTTGTTATTTTTCTCCCTTTCAAACATTTGAACTATTTTTCGGGACAG
The DNA here is from genome assembly GCA_900060175.1 of Ferrisia virgata. Taxonomy (NCBI): domain Eukaryota; kingdom Metazoa; phylum Arthropoda; class Insecta; order Hemiptera; family Pseudococcidae; genus Ferrisia; species Ferrisia virgata. The sequence continues at coordinate 35,760 of FIZR01002575.1, forward strand.
CTATTATTTGTTAACAGTGGCTCATTTTATACTCTTCCTCTTTCTCGACACTATGATATTATAAGTTCATCAATATAGCCAACGAAATTTACCACTTACATCGTTTTTCACATCAACTCGTATCTCGTCTTTTTTCTTTCGTAAAAAAGTACTTCAAAGTCGATTTACTTGACTGAGTTTTCTCTCGGAAAGTTCATTCGTGAGCATTATAGTTTCTTTAACAGTTACATTTTTTTTTATTTCCAACTACCTAGCTATCTAGTACCTAATCTACTATTCGAGCGTTTGACAAATTCCTTACCTTCCAGAATGATTATTCGAATCAAAAGATGTCATTTATATGCGGGTATAGTATATTTTTATTATTTTCCATTAAAGCGAAAGTAACATGCGGAAAACTTTTCTTAACGAATCGTAAAACTAAATATTAAGTCAAATTGTATCGATTTCATTCATTACCTATATGAATTGCTAAAAATTTTCTTTTCATTTTTCATTATCATAGTGAAGTGTAAAATGAAATGAAAAACTAATTAAGTATATTCTTCAATAGATTTTTTTGGAAAAAATTTTTGTGAACAAAGTTTTCTCATACTTTCACAAGTGTAGGCAATAAAAAAGTAAGACGGTTTAAAGTTATGCCTATTCTTTGTTTGGAAGACGATACTTTTATTTGTAGAGGCTACTGAACGATGAACATGTTAACGGAAAATTACCAAGCAACTAGATGGACATTTTTTGAATATTTTTGACAAAAGAGAATGTATCCTTAGGAGCAATAAAGGAAACGGAGATGTAAAACTTACATTTTATTTTTGTTATGCGCTGTACAAAAAAAAAAAAAAAATATAAAAAACAGAATACTAATACAAAAAAATCACATGTATAAAAATACAAAAATACACTAAGTAACCATTTATCATGAAACTTTTGTACAATAGGTTTAAAATTTTTCAAGTACATATATAAATTAAATACACAAACAGTCAAACTAGGATAATTTTTTTAATTAATGGAATAATAGTTTTCCGTTAAAATTATACATTTATAATTAAATTTGGTATTTAGTTAACATTTTGAGAAGAATACCTAATCGGATTAAAATTTTCATTTAAGAATTTATAGCGAGAGAAATAAAAATGTTTGGATAAAAGTCGTAATTTGCTGTTGAAAGATTTTCATGGCTATGGGATACAAACTGTGCAGAGAAAAAGTATAAAAATGAGGAAATTTAAGTAACGGCGATGAAATGCGAATACTTCTCAAAATGTAATATTAGTAATTATAAATTTCATAGTTACCTATAAAATTAATTCTAATAATATTGACTAAACATTAATATATTTAAATGGCCAGATATGATCACTTAAAAATAATTGTTTCATAATTGTAATAACCGCTTTAATGGGTACCTAATGTTGATATTTTATTAAATGGAAATATAATTTCAAAATTTAAATAATTGCATAGACGATGAAAATAAAAAATTTTTGGAAGATTTAATAGGCCACATTATTAAAGTATAGAACGAATTAAAGTCGAGAAAAGAATTTTTTAATTTTGTCGCATATACCTAGACGACTATCTGGGTGAAAATTTCACTCAGATTGTCTAACTGTTGCTATTTTGTTTTTACTCAATGATGAGAACATAAACCTGAGAAAATAATTATCGTTTTAAATAAGAGAAAAAAAATGACGCGCTAAAAAAAGTTTGAATTCTTGAACAGAACTTACGCATTCATTTTTATTCGTAGACAATGAAGGCAACTTAATTGTTTAAAGTACCTATGCATATGTATAGCTGATTATGGCAACAAACATTTTCAGAATACTCGACGTGTACCTACGTTCACCTCCTTAAACATAAAAAAAATATATTTACAGCCAGATCCTTAACATAAAAAAATTTATACAAATAACTAGAATAACATAAAAAAATTAATTTCTCCGCGTTGTTCTTTTCAATTCAGATTTTTCAAAATCTTTTCTCATCACATTGCAAAGAAATCATTAATAGGTAACGTTATTAAAGAACTTTCCAATAAGGCCCTTCGGACAAAACAGTCTTCCAGCGAAATCGCAAAATTCACAGTCACCAAGCACTTCGATCAATTAAGTGTTCAACGACGGCGAATATAAAATTGAACTTAAAATATATTTCAATGCACGATGATTTGATGATATAGTTAGAGTAATGTTCAAAATGTCACTCTTATTCAGAGATACGAAATGCGACTTTTTTTTTTTTTTAATTTGCACGTTCTGAAAAGTTAATATAATGGCACGATTTACAACTATTTGGCGAGTTTCCTCTGTGAATAATTTGTATTCTTATTTACAGACTTATGTTAAACGAGATTTTCCATCAATTACGTTAATTGGTTGAAATTTAGAATATCTTGTTTTGTTATTTGCCGAAGGTAATGCGAGGAGTGACATTTTTCTGCGCACTTCCTAGTTTGCTCAACAATATTCGGGTGAAAATTAGTCAAGTGCTTAGAAACATAAATAAACAAGAAAATTGACGCTGAAATTTTCTCGTAGTTCCGCTCGAAGTAAAATCTACATCTGACGACTTCGTCGAGGACTATTTTGTCACTAAGGAATAACACTCCAAATTGTTGTAACTTGCGAAATTCGTTTCAATAATTTAATCTTAGCGAATACTTCGTTAATGTAAACTAATGGGAGGTAAAAAGTCCCCACATCTGGGGAAATTTTCTGGCACAGGAGGAAGATCTGCTTGCGTTCCAACATGCAGCACTAAATTCATACCAATGACTATGTGGAATAAGAAGTGACAATGGAAAAGCCAGTAACCTGCAACATTTAAAATTTTTTTATTAAGAAATTTAGTTTTTTAGAAAAAAAAAAAGTATAATAAATAGTTAAAGGCTTAGTTATGAATTTATGATATTCATTTCACTTCATTTCATAACGTTTAGCCTTTTCCAACAATGCTAGCAATGTTCACTGAAAAGCTAACAAGGCAACAGCGCAACACCTCATCAATGTTGCATCAAGTTTCCGATCGACAATACATAAATGTTTGTACAATGCAATTCACTTGATTATTGAAAAGGATGAAAATTTGTTTTCATTTCTTATCGTTTTTTTGTATCGAAATTCGAAATCTGATGTCCACATTGTACATAATAATATTGAACCTATGTGGTTGAACCACTCGACGTTAAAACGTAGCGGGACATTTGGTACTTGGTTCGTTTCGGACGTGTTCGTTCGCCTTCTCGGAACTTCGAACGCCAACGTTGTGTTTTTCCCCCAATTTTTTATAGTTTTTCATTATTTTTTCGTAATTTAATACAGATAAGAAATCAAGATTATTTGTACTCAGGTGTCACGTTTTAAAAGTAAATTGATTAGTCTGATTACTTCATTAATATCAAAATAAATGGAACTATTGCGTAATCTCATTCTATCTCTTCAGGTAAAAGAATTGTGTGAAATAGAGTAGTTCATTGGAATTATTATTCCAATTATAATTTACATTGCTGTATAAATTAAGAAATTTCAACTTTTAATATATATATATTTTTATCATTTGAATTCTTCGCAGGGGAAAATTTTTTACGCTAAAATTAATCATAAAGATGATTAAGAAAATGAAATTAAAAAATTCGAAGAAGAAAAATTACGAAAAGGAAACGACACACCAAGTCTCATGAACACTTTCTTCCAAAAAGAGTCAAAAACAGTAATATTAAAAGAAAACTTTCAATCTATACTTAACCTAGCAATATAAATTATAATTGGAATAATAATTACAATGAACTACTTTATTTTAAATAATTCTTTGTCTCCTTAATACTGTAAGCAAAGAATAAGATTATCTAATCTTTTCCTTTGTTTTGATATTAATTAAGTGACCAATTCACTAGTGAAAGTTGAAACTTGAAGTACCTGACGATTCATGGGTGCAAACGATTTCGTTTCCTTACGCATATTATTATGAAAATAGTGAAAACATTTGAAAAATATGAATATATTTTTTTGGAAAGCAATAAAAAGTAGAAAAAATCATAAGATTGAAATTCCAACTTCCAAGTTATAAGAAGGCGAACGAACATGTCCGAAACGAGCCGAGCACCCAATGTCCCGTTACGTTTTAACGTCAAGTGTGGTTGATTCGGTTAGATAACATAACAATGATTCGGTTTCGCTGATACAATTTTCAAAACTCGTGTTCATGATAATTTGTAGTTAATTAATTTAGATTGTTGTATTTGTTATCGTTATTCGTTGTAAGTATTTAGAATATGTGGTACTTCTTTGTGATGACAATGCGTGGAATAATTTTAATCTGTGGAAATCCATATCGGCTACTTCGCAAGTCATATATATGTACATTTGAAATTTTACCTCACCGGTTTTCAAAATCAGACTGCCATGCATACAAATGTACATGTGATAGAAAGTAAGACTTGATTCAAATGTCTTAACTTCTTACAAATCGCTACTACAAACTTGAATTTGTTACACCCTATCGTTAATCTATAATCCTATGTAATGTAAGATATTTATTGCAGGTAATGTTTTACTTACCTGGATTATCAGCTCTGAATCTAAATACAACATATCCATTATTTGGTACAGCTATGGTATCTTTCGCTGGCGGTAAGTTGAAATGTCTGTCTAGTAATCCTCTCCTATCTAAATCTAAGGCATGTTTCAAATTGATCTTTTTGACGCCTTTATCGGGCGATCGTCCCATACCAATTACATGGAATGAGTATCCATGTAAATGGAACGGATGACTTAGGTTCGGAGATTGAACTAGAAAAAAGAAAAGGGTGACGTAATGCGATTAATTAATTTCAAAATTACATATGTACGTATGTACGAGTGCATTTTACTAGATACGTTGTCATGGTTCTGAGTGTGTTTATCGTTCAGATATTGTTATTACCTTCATCTACGAGTACTACTTCAACGACAGCGTGCATCGGTATGTCTACTTTATGCACGCACATACAATTTCTACCACAGTTGGCTGGCTTGTTGTCACCATTGCAGAAGCTTTCTGGCGGAATGTCGTCTATTTGTGATAACATCGGAGATGGTGGTGAAACATATGAGATTTCGTCAACTAAACTGATTACATGATCTCCACCGTTTGGTGCAACTGTAGACGAAAAAGAAATGAGTAAGATTATTACAATTCTCGTGATGATTTAATGGGAAGTATGAAAACTATTTTACAATATTACCTAAGTATCGGTTATATTGATGAGCTTGGAAAAGTTCTTCTGGTCTATAGAATAAGAATCTGAATGGTAAGAAGATTTTCACGTCTGGTCTTTCTTGTAATATACCTTTATCGATTGGCTTTGCATTCTTGAGTTGATTGATACAAATTGCATCGGTTCGAGGACGATTACAAACTGCATCCAATGGATTCAATACCTGCAATAAAGAAGTGAGCGATGTAATTTACACGACGTTTATTCGTTTAATTATCTTACTGTAGTGGATTTTCATTTGCATCGATGCTATATGTACGTATTGTGGGGGTTCGGTCGTACCTATAAAACACTCGTGTTTAGTACCGACGAACGCACCAACTGCCAATGCATACTGTACATCGGCATCGCGCATATCTCCCACATAATCGAATTTCAAGAAACATTCGCATTGTTGCAAAAGAACATCCTTGAGTGAATAAGTCCAATTAATCAAGAGATAGCATTTTGTTTAGAAAGACAATTGACATTTGCTTGTTATACACCCTATGGTACAGTATGTTAGCCGAGTTCATCATTGATTTGACATTATATCAATGTGGCAATCGATGCGTGAATGAAAATCACCTCCTCTTGTCATGATTTATTTAACCCACGTACTAACAAACGGTCGTATACTGCACCGTACTAAGTCGGCTCATACCGAACAAAACTTTTTTTTTTCCACATTATTGTAAATTTATATACTTGAGTCTTGTTACGCAACGCGCGCGCGAGATGCAAAAAAAAAAAAAAAAATAGCAGAAAATCGTGCAAATACAATCGTGTGTTTGTACGTTTAATAGTTGGAAAAAGAAAAAGAATAAAATTAATGTATATTTACAACGCCTTGTGGTAATCCCACATCGTAGGTCGGCGGTCTTGAAGTAGGTTGATATGGCCCGCGGGCGTATCGTAGTATTCCCAGTTGTTGCACCCGTTTACGTCCACATTCACCTAAACCGCGTACTTGTATCCAATAAGCACCGACCGGCTGCTCAGCATTTATTACAAAATCATATCGTTCTCCTAAAACACAACCACACACACACATACCACAGTTAATTTAAGATATTCGTCAGTGAAACACTGGCACGCTACGTATTACCTACAGAAGCGTGCACTGTACTTACCGGAGAATGATATAACAGTATTCACGATAACAGGATGCACCGGTTCTCCATCCGTTGCAATCAAGATCAACGGGTGCCCTTGAATGGTCAGTTGTGCAGGACATACAGATGCGAAAGAGTTTATCATACGGAATCTGTATCGTCTGCCGGGAGTTATGGTGAATGTTTCCAGCGGTGTGTTTGTACTGTATCCGGTCATCGGATCCTGTCGAATAGAGTATACGCGTATCGATTTAGAAACCAATCGTATTAGCTGCTTCGAATTTTTTCGAGCACGCTATAATTTACCGTAAATTGCCCTTTGCCGTTGATCAATATAGTTTCTGGATCTTGACCAGTGTTAGCTGCCAGTCTACCCGGGTATCTTTCAATAGCATCCTCGTGTAACCAATCGGATAACAACATTATATGCGTTGTTAAATCGTAATCGTACAAGTGACTGTTGGGATCCAGAGAAGGGGCTTGTCGCACAACAATGCTTCCGTATATACCGTCCATTTTTTGTAATCCTGCAAAAGGCTTACTTTGTTTAAAATGTTGATGGAACTTATCCAACTTATTCGATAAAATTTTGCGCTCTTTTACCACATTTAGCTAATACTATAATAAATCTTACACGGTCTCGCCTTCGCTTTTGTATACCTCTCTACACTTCCGTCTACAAAGTTTTCTTTATTGCGTATTGATCGAAAGAGTTGTTCAATATTATTGTGATAATGTGTTAGTTTAATTGAAAGTTGCTCTTTTTTTTTTAGTTGGAAGACATATACGTTCATTGCAGCGGAGCTGATAAAAAACAAGAATAGTATTTGTTCTAGAAGTATTTATTAGTGCCATCGTTTCAAATATTGTATCATCTCATGAATATTGGAAATATTTTTGGAATAATGTTTTAAGAGAAAAATTTAGGTCGTTATTGTACCCTATTGACCAAGTTAATAATGAGTTTTCTATCCAAAATCAGAATTATCCTGTTCAGTTTTTGAATTATCAACGCTGGTTTAAAGCTAGATATTTGGCTTAACCTACTTTTGAGGGGATTTTTGCATTGAGAATATAAATGATCTTGTATGAAAATTCAAATAGGTTAACATTTTTGAACGTAGATTGAATGGTGGTGAGATGATGCTGGTTATCAATCCATTCAACGGAGAATCAGAAGTTATGTATCTAGAAATTTTTAAATAATTTTGAATAGAGAGAGCACTGTTTTGATTTTTTTGATTTGGAAAAATCAGTTGATCACTATTTTATATCTCACTATTGATCTGGTAGACTAAAACTTGATATGTCAATCAATCAGGTTTGATACGTCTGTTTCAACTACTTATCCATTGAATTTGCTCGTAAAGCTTTTAACAAGCGTGTAGTGTTTTTCCTAAAGCTCTCAAGTTCGTTCTTTTTTTTTTTTTTTTTTTTTTTTTAAGAATTTTTTTTTTTTTTTTTTTTTTTTTTTAAGAGATTTTTTCTAAGATTGGTTCTAGGTGATTATGAACAAAAATTGTATGACCACGTTTATCACGATTTTTGAAATAAACACCAAGTAAGTTCACGAATAAAAAAATTAATTTCCAAATCGTGTTCAGCTGATCTAATCAGATTGATTTGGATTCTTTTCACGATTATTTTACTCAAATTTTAAGCACCTATTCAATATTTTTTCTTTAGTTTAAGAATACCAATATGACTTCTTTTAAAGAATCACACAAAAAATTCAAAATTTATGTAAAATTGTTGTCAAGGCTAATGGTTTTCCAAAACGTTAAAAATCAAATTTTTTCAACTTTGAGTCTCTTGTAACGCTATTTGTCAATATTTTTACATGAATCATCTGAGGGAGATCTCTTCTTTCTAAAGATGTACTTTTTTGCTTTGCTGTATGAAAATTGAAGATATTACGGTTTTTCTTTTCTTCTGTGAAATTTTACAGAAGTGCACTGTTTTAAGCAGCGAAGGTTATTGTTTGATGCATTAATTGAAACAACACCCAAGGAAAGAGAACATTCATGAGGGGTTGTTGACTTTGATTTTTCACTGCTACTTATATCTGTTCATTGCTATTTTTGAAAGGGAAAATGTTGAACTTTCTGTTCTAATTTTCTATGCTATATTGTCAATGAAAACCAATCTATTACAGTCTATCGACCGACATTGGATGAAGGGAGGGGGGGAATCAACAAAATACGTTTTGGGGTCTTTGAAGACCATACGATCATTTTGTGCCATGTCAGATATTAATTTTTATGTTTATTTTTTTAATTTTTTTCTCTCTGAATACTAAAATTATTTATTCTGCTCGATATCGACCAAAATCGCTTCGATTTGATCAATAGGTTCAGTTTGGCGACAGATTTGATATATATGAGTGGTGATGAGCTTGGTCAAAATTGTGTTGTGCCCAAACTTGGGGAAGGAGGTGCTGAGGGGCCAAAACCACAAAAATTGTTCCTTTTTGAGCCAATCGATAGAGAATCCAAAACTGTGTATCATACCCAAAAATCTGTCTCCTGGGTCAATAGGAGTGGAGATATGAGAGTTTTCCCCCTTTTTAACTTTGATAAGGGCTATTCTTTCCCTATCTTGAGCCAGGAAACTGAAGTTTGATATGTACATTTAGTATAGGTTCCAGATGTGCTTTTTGGGGTTTCGACTTTTCAGCCTTATTGCACCACCTCTCAACTCCGAAAAAGTTGTTGTTTTTGTGAGGTTTTCATATTTTTTGAGTTTGTTCCTTGCATATCTCCCCCCCCCCCCTCCCAATTGGACTAGAAAGTTGAAATTTGGTATGTAAGGTTAGTATTGAGTTTGTTCCTTGCATATCTCCCCCCCACCCCTCCCAATTGGACTAGAAAGTTGAAATTTGGTATGTAAGGTTAGTATAGGTCCTAGGTGTGTCTTTTGGTGGTGTCGACTGTTTGGTCTCATTACACTCCATCCACCCTTACAGGCTGAAATGTTTTTTCAGAAATTCTCATCTCATTAACCGGAATTGTCGTGTAAAATGATTAGAATTTGGAATTCAGAAAAAAATGGGCGACTAATAAACCTATTGTACCTTTGAGGGGTCCGAATGTTCGTTGTCTCATTTTCGAATCTTGAAGATGACATTGAATTGTTCATGTTGGAACCAATCGGTAGAAGATGAAGAGTTATTTTTGGTTCATAATTTGACCTTGAGAAAACTCTGATTCATACTTAATTTCCTCGCCCAAATACGTGCTTTCCAAGGGTTTCAGTCTTATAGCAATATTGCACTCTCTTGAAGCTCCAAAAATGTGAATTTTTGCTAGGTTAGATGAGATTTGTTTTGTTGATTTTAAAGCTGGTTCTTTGCTATTACTACGCATTCCTATCGCCTTCATCACCTCATTGAATTATGAAACAAGTATCTTTTTTTCAGCAGATCTTTAATATTTGTGTTATTCCGTGATTCAGTAGGTAACTGAAATACAGGTTGTTCAAGGCAGACCGAGGACTAGGTAACATACACCGAGTCTATGTAGGTATGTTTGCCTAACCTCTGAGTCGCTGGAGCTAATACGTTCTGATTCAAAAAATATATTTCTACAATTTTGTATGATTTTCAAGCGAGTGCAATTCAAGAATCAAAATAGGTGGAGATTTGAAATTTATTCGAGCGAGAAGTGAATTCATCTAGATTATCATAGCTTTTGAAGCAGTTGATAGAATAATGAAAAAAACGTGTACCACAATCTCCCATTTTCCATTATTTTTGTTGAATTATTCAAAAATTTGCTATCATGAACCATCAATTAAACTGATGTTATTGGAAGAAAAAAGTTGACTCTTTTCAATTCCGCAAATTCCATCTCTACATCTTACTTGGATGAAAATTTAAGAGTATTTCAATTTTCAAAAATGTGGAGAAAGCTGGCGTAATAACCATGGAATTAAAAACGCCAGTATAAATAATAACAATATGTAAAAAAAAGTTTTTTCTAAATTTTATTCCTGTTTTTCAGAATTCAAATGATCATAATTTCGCATCTAGGTAAAATGTTGAGATTGGGTTTTCGGCATTAAAAAGGACAAACTTTTTTCTTCCAATAACGTTATTTTAATTGAGATGTCATGAGAACAAATTTTTGAATAATTCAAAACTAATGTATTTGATACACATTTTTCTCATTACTTTATGAAATACTCGATTCACTGTTCTGTTGTTGCAAAAATTAACTACACCGTGGCAATCTAAATGAAATTCTCTTTACCCACGAATAAATTTCAAATTCCTACTTATTTCGGTTTTCAAGCTGCACTCGCTTGAAAGACTTCACAAAATTGGAAAATAAAATTTTGTATCGGAGTAAATGAGCCCCTGCGGCTCAGAAGCTAGGCAAGCTTATATACATAGATTCGGTGTGTGTTGTCTAGCCACGAACTGAAAACCCTCATTTTGTACCCTGAGACACCCTGTATATCATATTGTATAGTGTAAGTGTCCCTCCTTCTCGTACTCTTTACCCAACAAAAAAATGATTTCTAAATATTTACATTTTCATCCATAGATTGTTTTTTTTTTTTTTTTTGGCTGAAATAAAAAATAAGTGCTGGAAGAGGAAAAAGTGAAGAATTTTCTCAAATTGCCTGTATTATTACTTATTGCTGTACAATACGTTGTGGAAAACAATACAACGCGACGCGACTTATAGTAGATATATGCGAAGTTTTTTCTTTTTCTTTTTTTTTCTTCATAATATACGAGTAACTTGTACCAGCTATTCTAGAATAATTACCACGATAGACGACTTTCTATCATCGTAAAATTGTTCTAATGTTATATATTATAATGAAATGTGTACGTATATGTACCGAAAGGTGTTCATGTGCTATAGGAACATTGTTATGTATATTTCAAGGTGGAGCTATAGTCTCATAGTGTATTATTGTGGCATATTTGTCTTAATGCAATTCTCTTAATAATGACCTACATATACATATGATGAGTTAATTCACGGGCAAAAAGTAAGAGTAACGTTATTTCTCTTTGTCTTTTTTTTTTTCTGCCATTTTTCATATACGTAAAAGCAACGTTGCTGGCTGGCCACTCGGCAGCGATAATGGCAAATTTAACGACGCTAGCTTAGGTATTGCTATAGGTAGGTCTAGGTACCTAAAGCAACTTTCTAAACGATACAAATTAAGGATTTAGCTTTCGAATTTTCAAAAATCATATCTACTCATCAAACAAGTCAGGTCCTCTTGAATTTTGCCAAACCAGTTGATGAATCATTATAGGAAATACGACAACGTTGCGAAATAGAAAGCCTTAGCCTGTGATGTAAATGTTGATACATATTATGATAAGTATTAAAATCGTAACAATTTATATGTTATCACGAGATGACGCTCTTGAAAATACTTATTCGCGGGTATAAATATTTTCCTATACATTGTAGACATACATATGTCTTGTAATAGGAATTAGTTATTGTATTTACGTTGAATTGCCTTATCAGGATGAAATATAGAGGGGATCTTTTCAGTACTGTGAATATCAGCCATACTAGGATTATAATATATTATTATCGGCATTATTATCGTTTTTTATACCTGTACAGAGAACTTTCTATTTTCCTAAGTGTATAATTGTTTTTAGTTGCGTTTTTTTTTTTTTTAAAGTTAATTTTTGACTCATATAGTAGTCTATGTTTTTCGATTGTTTCCAAGATATATAAATTGATAAAACCAGCTAAGCATTACGTAGTATTTAACTCGCGATATCGATTTAGTTATTTCCATGCGTACACATGGACGGATAGGGATCCTGTAAGGATCTAAATGATGGTATCGTGACCATCAGTCCTCGTAGAAATCCCTAGCCAATCCGAAAGTATGAGAGCACACCCACACCCTGAGAATCGAAATTTATCCCTTCAAAATTGAAGTATTCCATACAATGACCAGATAGGTATCTTCAGGCTAAAATCAAAATGTAATAACTATCTAGCTCTGGACAAGCCCCATATAACAATCTGTGGTTTACTTCGCATTGTTCAAGCTTTCGCCTATACTTATATCGTCGGTGTAATGCAGTAAAAATTTTCGCGTTTTGTAGGTGTACAGAGTACATAAATATATAGGTATACCATATTGCGAGTGAAATGTCGCTTGTCACTTTATAATAATTCGACGTGTTTCGAACGATCCAAATATTTATATACCGTTCACTTTGGATCAGCAATCAGCATGCCAAACATCGATTCCGATTGCACACGATATAGTGCGTATTTGCAAGTTGACCGATGCCCCTCAGATCGATAAATTGTCTTAATTATAAAACTAGTTTTACCCGATGAAAAACTACAGCAACGTTATGCTAGAAATGCACGTTGTATCGTGGTTGCGTGTAACACGTCGCCACGTTTGAAATCATTTGTTAGTTTACGAACACCCTGTTTTTTTTTTTTTTTTTTTTTTTAAAAA